>PITA01006108.1:0-103545 GCA_004023965.1 Spilogale gracilis
GTCTGCCTCCTTAGTTTGCCTGCAGAATTTGAAGATAATCCCAGTAGAGATTATATATTATCTGGGTCCAAAGTAGGATTTCTGTGGTTTCACACTGTTGTCATCATATCACATCAGAGAATCTCAGAATTGTAAGGGATCTCTTTGAAGATCATGTCACCTCCTTCACAGCTCCGCCTACTGAGAATCCGTGGTTAGCTCTATCATTTCCATTGTCTTGAACTTCATTACCTCGAAAGGCTCCTTAATTCATGGATGGAGAGCTCAAATTGGAGAGCTCTTTCTTCTCATGAAATAAAATCTCCCTTTCGTATATTCCCTCCAGTATTTCTTACCCACCCTTGGAAGAAACACAGGATTGATGCACTGCTCCTTCCCCTAGGTCTTCCCCACTTCAGGAGTGGCCAACAACTTCCCTGACCACACTGTCCAAACCAAGATACTCCTTATCGTTACCTAGTTGTGCCCTTGCTATTCCTTCAAAATGCTTATCAAAACTTGCTATTGTTTTTTGTATGTCTTTCTTATAAGAGAATGTTAGCTCTCAGAGGGCCACACTGAGCTACCTCCGTTATGGCTACCCTGCCAGCTCCTGGCACTGACCCCGGCACATCATGGGTACTCAGTGGACACTGGATACCTGAGTACATGTCTTTAGATATTTTTAAATAGCTCATATTTTCTCCTTAGCTCTCTGTAGCCTGACCATATATCTTTATCCCTCTGAGAGTTTTCTAAGTGCAAAGGCCAGTAAGCAAGTGGGTAACAAATCTCTGCAAAGGAGACTGGCATGAAGAAATGGAAGTGGTAAGGTTGCGGAACTGGCCAGAGTATGTGCTTTGCCCAAAGGCACTCAAATTCAAGAAATTTTTAATCACTAGGATTACTGAACATAACGTGTCTGTGGCTGGACCAGGCCTGCAGACCACCATTTTACAAGCCCTCTTTCAATCCTTCTTTCTTGATCATAGTTTCCAGATTCCTCATCTCCCTCCCTTGGGAATATTCCAGTATGTCAGTATCCCTCTTAAAGTTTGCTTAATTGACCAGGAAGTCACAGCTCTTGGGGCACAGAGCACATGGGACTTTTACCTTTTGTGGTCTGGATAGTAAACTGCTCTCAGAGCAGCCCAGGAGGCCTGAGGTCTCTCAGCAGATGTCCCACATTGTTGTTGGCTCCAATTAAGTTTGTTGT
Source organism: Spilogale gracilis (assembly GCA_004023965.1). Taxonomy (NCBI): domain Eukaryota; kingdom Metazoa; phylum Chordata; class Mammalia; order Carnivora; family Mephitidae; genus Spilogale; species Spilogale gracilis. Next base: position 1,196 of record PITA01006108.1, read on the forward strand.
CAATACGTCTTTTTTTTTTACGTATTGAGCTGTTGACAAGCCACTTAATAATAATAATATTTATGCAACAGCCTAAACAAAGGTCTCTGGCCTTGGAAGAATTCAGACCATATACACTTCTTGATGATGTTTTCTTTCTGCACAAGTCCCGACAAGAAGAACAGGATTCCTGAATTGCTCTGAGCTCCCATAGATAGATGAGGTCCAAGAAACCAATCAAATCACAAAGGAATAATCCTGTCAGTTGTTATTCCTGACCAAGGTAGTTAGACTAGACCAACAGACCTGCTTGCATACTAAAATCATCTCAGGCTCCATCCCTGGAGACTCTGACGAAGTCTGCAGCACCAGGAATCTGTACTGTCAACAAGTTCCCTAGGTGATGTAGCACATCTAAGAGCCCAGATCTGGGGACCACTGTATTGCCTAATAGATCAGTTTCGCTTGCAAATTCTCAAAAGTGGAAGTGAGGCCCTCTCAGTGCCAGACACATCCTAAAATTTGAGAGCTACTTCTCTACATCAGAGTTGACAAACTTTTTACTAAAGAGCCAGATACCAAGTATTTTAGGTTTTGTGGGGCAAGAGGCAAAATTGAAAATAATTAGGTTGATAATATATAACTGTTTAAAATGTAGCCATTTGTTACAGGTTAAATTGTGTCTCCTCCTCCCTCTCTTCAGAGAAGATACCTTGATGTCCTAATCTCTAGCACCTCAGAACGTAGCCTTGTTTTGAAACAAGGATCTTTGAGAAATAATCAAGTTACAATAATGTTATTAGGATAAGCCCTGATCCAAAGCTGCTGATGTCTTTATAAAAAGGAGAAACATGAACACAGAAACACAGGAGAATGTTAACTATAAGCCAAGGAATGCCTGAGGTTACCATAAGCTAAGAGTAAGGCATAGAATGTGTCTTCCTCCATCACAACCCCGAGGAGGAACCAACCTTGCTGACACCTTGATTTTGGACTTAGTCTCCACATGCAATAATAAATCTGTGTTTAAGTCACTCAGCCTGTAATATTTTATTATGGCAGCCCTAGAAAACTAATACACCATTTTTAAAATGGAAAAACAATTCTTAGCCCAAGGGCCATATAAAAACAAGAAGGCAGAAGTGGCCCATGGACCATATGTAGACTACGTCCAGCCATGATGACGATGGCTCGACACCCTGGCAATCAGCCCATTGTTCACAATCTCATGGTAGACCCTGTCTGAGATCCCCAAGTCTAACTCAAAGAAGACCTCTTTGGAGAGGTTCTTCCTCATCTCTGTAATGTTAATTGCACACCTCAAGGGTCTTGCCAGCCTCGCTCCCTGCCACATCCTTTGAACCTGATGCATACCAGCTTTCAATAAATATTAAATGAATGAGTGAATTTAAGACAGATAATCACAAGCTCAGTTTTCAGAGAAGCAACTTAAAGCCACAGGGTATCACTGATTGCCTGAAGTGACACAGCAAAGAACCCAGGATCCAAATCTACTTGTCCAGCCTGCCAAACTTACAGTCCTTTTACTACGCCGCTCCACCTCTTAGACATACCCAGCCCTGTCCTGAAACACTGGCACTTAAGATGCAACCCATTACCCATAGCTTTACAGGAGAGGTTCCTAAACAGCAAGGGATGTTAGGAACTTGGGTGTGGTGAACACCAGCCATTAAGCAGCTGCAGGCAGGCTGAGCAGGAGGTACCCAGAATATTTACTGAGGAAAACTGTGGTAGACTTTTCCTGGGACTACCTAGCTCCCAGCCCCTGTTTTAATCATACTTCGAGTTCATTCTGGGAAATCAGTTCTCTTTCAGTGTGCAGCCATGGCAGGAGGTAATTCTTAAAGCCTGTCTTCCAATTATAAAGAAAATGACCAATCCATACAATACCAGCCCACGGATACAGTCAGGGGCCTGTAACAGCCTAAGCCCAATGATGGGACACCAGCTCCCAGACTTTGTAACTCCCAAATAACAGGGGAAATAGCATATTAGTTATTGACTGCTGTATAGCAAATAGCCACAAAATTACCATCTTAAAATCCATATGCGTTTATTTGTTCACAGTTCTACAGGTCAGAACTCGGGAATGCCGTGGCTATGGACTTTGCTCACGATCTGTGATGGCTAATTTTATATGTCAACTTGACCAGCCTAAGGGATGCCCACATAGATGGCAAAATATTATTTCTGGGTGTGTCTATGAGGGTGCTCCTGGAAAAGATTAGCATCTAAATCCATGAGTACAGGAGCTGGCCCTCACCAACTTGGGAAGTCATCATCCAATCGTGAGAGTGAATAGAACAGAAAGGGGTAGGAAGCACAAATCTGCTCTCTGCTTAAGCTGGGACATCATCTTCTGCTGCCTTTGGACATCAGTGCTCCCGGTTCTCGGACCTTCACACTTGGATTAGCATCTACACGCTCAGCTTCCTGATTCTCAGGCCTCAGGCCTCAGACGATATTACCCCATTGGTTTTCCTGGTTCTCTAGCTTGTAGACGGCAGCTCAGAAGACTTTTCCGTCTCTGTTTATGCAAGACAATTCCTATAATAAACCTTCTCTTATCTCTAACTAACTAACTAACTAACTAGAGAGAGAGAGAGAGAGAGAGGGAGAGAGAGAGAGAGAACCCTGTATAATACAAGATCTCAAAGATGCTGGCTGGCTGTGTCCTCATTTGACACCTCTTCCTAGCTCATTCCTGTTATTAGAATTCAGTTCCTTGCAGTTGCAGGGCTCAGTTCCTTGTTTCCTTTTCAGCTGTTGTCCCCAGGTCACTTTTAGCTCCTTACAGCCATTCTGTGCCCCTGGCATAGGGACCCTTCCATCTTCAAAGCCAGCCACGACATATAGCATCCTTCTGATGTTTCGAATCTCTCTGACTTCCCTTTCTGCCTTCCTCTTCTGCTCTAAAGAGCTCATATGATTATATGAGGCCCATCCTGATCATGTCAATCTGTTAAAGTCGACTGATTTGAACTTTTTACCAGAAAATCCTTTCACATGAGTAGATTTGTGTTCTACCAAGGAGACAGGGGACAGGAATCTTGGGTCCTCTACAGAATGCTGCCAAGCTAGAGGTCATCTTCATTGTAGAGGCAACAACAGTGGTCATGTCCCAGCCACTCAGTTCCTGCTGGGAGACAGAGACAGTTGCTGTGTTTCCCATGTTCTGCTTCTTGAGCTTATGGTGCTTCCTTGGTTTCTATCATTCCCAAGCTTAGTCTCCCAGCCTGTCATCAAACTTGATAACCTCTAATATAGATAAATAAACAAATAAAGAAATACAAAACTGCCTTCTGTTGCAATCAAGAAACCTGACTGTCTCGAGCTCCAGAAGGTGCCTAGCAATCCACCACAAAACAGGGATTCTTATGCAAGGGGGAGTGTGATAGGGTAGGAAAATTCCATGGGCAACTTTGTCAAACCACATACCCCTATCCCCATAAATCTGACATGCTAGTTTAAAATACCGGAATTCTACTAAACCATAGAAAAGCAACGACTGGTTTTTTGTATGTTTGTTTAATATTTTAAATATGGAACTCTTCACAAATTTGTGTCAGCCTTGCACAAGGATCATGCCAATCTCTTTGTATTCTTCATTTATTAAATTTTTTTAAAGATTATTTATTTATTTATTTGACAGAGAGAAACACAGATAGAGAGGAAACACAAGCAGAGGGACTAAGACAGGGAGAAGCAGGCTTCCCACCGAGCAGGAAGCCCAATGTGGGGCTCAATCCGGGGTCTCCAGGATCATGACCTGAGCCGAAAGCAGTCGCTTAACCAACTGAGCCACCCAGGGGCCCCAATTTATTAAATTTTTTAAGTATTTTATTCATTTATTTGACAGAGAGAGAGGGAGGAAGGAGCACACAAAAAGGGAGAGCAGCAGAGGGAAAGGGAGAAGCAGGCTCCCCACTGAGCAGGGAGCGAACTTCATCCCAGGACCCAGAGATCATTACCTGAGCTGAAGGCAGACAATGCTTCACTGACTGAGCCCCCCAGGTGCCACTGTACTCTTTCATTTAAACAAAACTAGTCAGTGGTCTATATGGTGAAAAATAAATTAAGTGATCAGATTGAACAAAGACATGTTTTAATTTTTTTAAAGAATGAACTAGACAGAAGCTGAAATAAAACAATCTGACACAAGTTGGAAAGTGAAAAATCTGTCAAAAAATATTTCTTCTGACCTCATATAGTTGGACTAAATTTAAATTGATGCTTTCCTAAAGCAAACTACTTCTTCCCAAAGACTCTGCCAGGCAACACACGCCTCAAGGTTCAGGTTTCCTACCGGAGCCTGGGGGCATGTTCACCTTTCAGTTTAAGAGCTAACATGAGCAGGGTTGCTAGAGCAGTTTCTATGGAAGCTGTCATGTATCAACACAGCCCTTTCCAGTTCAAAGTTTCTGCCCCGGGATTTCTGTGTTCTGTGGGGTGAAAAGACTTGGTCAGTTCATTTGAATCTGGTCATGAGAGTGCAAGCTATTACTATTCAACTTGGGTTTTTCTGACCCTAGACAAATCCAAAAAATGTAAGTGCCCCAGACTAGACAGGGTGACTGGCCTAGGTACCAATGGTTAGCAGTGCAAGCAGCATAAAAAAGGGAAGATGAAGCCACTCCTTCTGGCCCTGAACCTTGACTTTATTTATAGATGGCAACATTTATGTGGAAAAATGCGCTTGCGCCAGCCTCCCTGAGCGGCACTGGGGCAGCTCTTTCCTCCTTTGTTGAACTGAGCTTGGAAAAAGCACCTCGGAGTGAGGAATGGCTGGCACTGGGCAGAACGTGCTGTATATTTCCACAGTCTGCTCCAACATAAACAGACCAGGCATATTAGTTGTGAAGAGCCAGGAACTCCGAGAAGACAAAGGCCACAACCAGGGAAATCAGGAAATAGATCAAGTGCACAATTTGTGCCCATCTTCTTCCGCTCCCTCCCCATACATAGCCAGGACTCTCACTTTCCTCTGCATAGTTTCACGTACCCTAGAATGGGTATTTAGCATTTAGCTCCAGGATGTGGTGTTCTGTACCTCTCAGGCACTTGGTTTTTAGGCGCAGGCAGAGAAAGTGAAAGAAACATTTCCTAGTCTGAGCTCTTGATTACTGGATGCAAAGGTCATTTGAGCAGCATAGAGATGTAGCACTCAGACTCTGGAGGCTGATGGCCAGGTTTGAATCCAGCTACATCACTGTACTTGTCAGGGAAAGTGCTATATTTAACAGCATAAACCCAAATCTCAAAGACTAAACAAAACACAGGCTTTGTTTAAGTGGCTTACTCAGGCCACTTAGCAACATGCTTTTGTAGGCTTCACTCCACGCAGGGACTCGGGCTCACTGCACCCATGGCATCGCCCAGGGCCCTGGAGTTAGCAAGTCAGGGAATAGTGATCATGGTGGAGATGTGTCTCACTCTCACCCACCAGCCATGGACCATCACACAGTTACACAGTGTCACCCACCTGCAAGAGAGGTTAGGATATGCAGTGTAGCCGTGTGCCAACGGGGGGACAGAAAATGGTTTGGTGAACAGCTACCTGGTCTCTGCCATAGCTCTTTACTTAAGGAAGTTTCTATGTCATACGTTTTTGCTTCTTTCCCTGTTAATTGTATTAATCAGGATCCTCCAGAGAAACCAAACACATGTGTGTGTATGTGAGAGTGTGTGTGTGTGCGCACACACACATAGAGACAGAAAGATTGACTTTAAGAAACTGGCTCACGTGACTGTTGAAGCTGGCAAGTCCAAAATCTACACTGCAGATCTGCAGGCAAGAATTTATCTAGTCTTGAGTTTGAATCTGAGGGCATTCTGGAGGCAAAATTCCTCATTCAACTGATTGGATGAGGCCCACACATTATGGAGGTACTCTGCTTCAAAGCCTACTGATTTAAATTTAACCTCATCTGAAAAGTACCTTCAAAGCAATATCTAGACTAGTGTGTGACCAAATATCTGGGTACCATGGCCCAGTAAGTTAATACATAATGTTAGCGATTATAATGGGCATAATAAATTAGTATAATAAAGCACCCAGGACCATGTCTGGCACCTAGAAAGTCTCTGTAAACATGAGTTTACTGTCATTACTATTGTTCTTTTATCCTCACTACTAATACCTGAGGCCTGGACGTGGTACCATAAGAACGACCATCTCCTAACCACTCCCCTCAAAGGCCCCATCAAACCAGCTAGGGACTTATTGACTTATAAAGGGCTTACCTTACTTTGACAAATATTTTTTTTTTTACCAAGTATTTTCCCATCTTCTATTTTACTCATTCACTCAAACTTATGAAGCAGGCAAGGTGAAATTATTCCTACCATTTTTATTTTCAAGCTGAGGGTCAGAGAGGATGGCTGCCCTCCCACCCACCGTTCCTAATCCCATCCTCCAGTTTCTGTTTCAGGAGAGCCACCCCTTCCCTGTATGAGAGGTGCCTTTCTTCTAACCTGACCTAAAATTCATTATATATTATATTCTCATAAAAATAATAGTGTAACAAGTGTTGAGTAGGATTCATTGAAATACTCCTATTAATATTACACTCTAGGGATTCCATGAAGTAAATATTACACACAGATCTCAGGGAACCTAATTAATCATTTAAAACATTTAAACTATTATTTTCATGGGAAAACTAGCCCCACAATTCAAGAAATGAGCGTACGAATGAATTTTGGGATATGACTCTGTCTGCAAGAGGGGATTTCCTGCATGAGTGCAGATACAAGCACTGGCCTAGGCACTGCTGGGAGCCAGTTAGAGGTTATCTTTGGTCTCCTTCCCATTCCCTATGTTCTGGGGATCACCCTTCTGCGGTCACTGTGCTTTCTTCATCATTATTTATGCTAAATAAATAGGACAGAAACGGAAGCCAAGCGTCTGGGTATCTGACTTGGCTCTGCCCTTATCAGTTTCATGACCTCAGAAAAGTCTTTTTACTTTGGCTTCCTTGACTGGAAATCGTAGGGGTTTCATGAACTCATGGTAGGTTGCCTATCAGCTACAAAGTTTCTCAGTCTACCCTGTGTTACCCTTTCACAGGGTCTGATAACCTGCCTGATAACCTAGACTCACAGAGCTCAGCTTCCTCTCATCCTATATATCCTATATAGTGGTTCTGAAGACTCAAAGAGGGATCATAATGGCCCCAAAGCCTTCAACACATAAAGGAAACTACTGCTAATGGTGGGAGTTCAGGCACAGAACCACTCTACTAGGCCCCAGCCATTGTCCCCTAAATCCTATCGGGTGGGAAACAGCACATTCTCCACCCTCTCATCCAGTCAGACTGGGATTATATACCCAGCCACCCAAGGTTAGAGAATGTTTACACAGGCTGAAATAATCAGAGTAACTGAAGCCATGAGGGGTTCAGTTGGAGAGAGTCATTCAGTTGCAGATATTGCCCTCAAAACCCAAATCCCTTAGAGAGCAAATTATTTCAGCTGCCTGAGCTGGTGCACTTTTCAACACAGTTGGTACAGAGCCTCCTTCCCAGTGAGAAGCACGATCCTCTTTCCCCAAGGACATGGGTGACCCCCATAGAACCTTTTCTCCCTGACCTGCATGCTGGCCAATCATGCTCTTCTGAAACTAGATACTGTGTGGCCAGACCTGTGCATAGCAAAAGAGGCCGCCCCACTCATTAATCCAATGAAAGGATAGCTTTACACAGGGCACATAGCGTTCCACTTAGCCCATAATGCCTGCATGTGTCTGGGGGCGGCATTGTTGTTAAATATCCAAGACAAATCTAAGCCTGCTGGGCAGTCCACCTACTCTTGTCAACTCTGAGCAAAATAAGGCACAAAGTGTGGTGTAACACAGACCTAATGGTCCTGAGACCTAGGGTTTGGCCCAGTTTCTGTAACTTGCTTAATAGGTAACCTCAGACAAGTCTTTTAAATTCTGTAGGACCTTCTAGTTCTAGGATTCTATCACAGAACCACAAATAACCACAGAGTTATGACATTCTTCAGTTTTAATATTTTCTCTCTAAAGGAAGGTGGCTAAAAAAAATGAAAGAAAAACAAACATCAGATAATTCTGACATACAAAGAGAGTCTTTCAATCCTCCCACTAACCCAACGAGACAAGTATTATTGTCCTTATTTTACAGATGAGGAGGTTTAGTAAATGCTATGAGCTGACCTGCGTCTCATCAAAATTCATTAAGTTGAAGCCCTGACCCCGAGTGGGACTACGTTTGGAGACAGACTCTTTAGAGGAGGGAGTTAAGGTTAACTGAGGTCATGAGAACAGGTACTTCATCCCATGGGACTGGTGGCCTTGTAAGAAGAGGAGAGAGCCCTTCCCCTGTCACATGCACAGAAGAGAGGCCTGGTGAGCGCACAGTGAGACAGCACCTGGCCCAGCATATGTTCAAACAATATATTTGACTGATGACTCCATGACATTCATTTAAACCTGAAACGTGAACTTGAACCTCTAGTCTCTGGGCTCATGAAGTTTGAGAATAGTTTTAAATCTCCTATTACTTAATGAATACTTCAGTTTTAAGAATGACAGACTTAAACCATTCCACTAGAACTGGACAATTACAGACTTCTGAAATAACTGTTTTTTAGTTGCCTACCAACTTTAAGTCAGAACTTTCTCTGATGCTAGTTCCATGGTGACACTGCCATTAACCTGCAGTAATCAACAGAAAGCACACTTCACTAGTTGACAACTTTGACCATCATTCCTTCTTCTTATTTTTATTACAGTCTCCTTTGGTCAGGGTAGAGAATGATTCAGGTTATCATTCATGCTATAATAAATTAAACTGACCTACCTAAATGACCTGACAACCTCCAAGATTATTGGGGGGGGGGAGGTACAAAACAGTGTTCGTTAAATATTACCATCTAAACATTACCATCCATTTTAAAATGGAAAAAAATCACACACATGTAAGTACTCATACATGCACATATGCGTGTATTTGCCTGGATCTGCACAAAATGTCCTTGAAAGGATTCACCAAAAACACTGGTAACATTGGTTTTCTCTAAGGAGGAGAACTTGAAGAACCGAAAGAAGGAGGGAAGAAAGGCTTTAAAAATATGTGTGTGTGGTATTTGTGAAACTAAAAAAAAAAAGTTAAATCATTATTTACTATTCAATTGAGGTAAAATGTGCAAATCTTACGTGAATAGACCAATGAATTTTTACATATGTATCTGCCCATTTAAATATACCCTGATCAAAATACAGAACATTTCCAGAACCCCAGAAGATACTGCTGCTCCTGCTTAGTCAATACCCAGCCCCCAAAGATAAGCACAGGTCACAGTATAAATGGATTCACATAGTATGCAATCTTTTGTGTCTGACTTCTTTCATTGAATATTATGCCAATGAGATTCATCCATTTTTTCATGTGACAGTTCTTTTTCATTACCATATATTATTCCATTGTGTAAAGGAATATACTAAAATTTGCATTTCTCCTACTGTTGATGGACACTGAGTTGTTTTCAGTTTGTGGATATAGTGAATCAAAGCTTCTAGGAGTATTCTAGTAGTATACAAGGAGTCTCCTGGTGGTCTTACAAGTCCTCATTTCTGAGGAATTGCTAGGTCACAAGGTAAAGGTATTTCAGCAGTAGTAGGTATTTCCAAGCATCTTTTCCAAGTGTTTGCACCAATTTACACTCCCATCTTCTGTGTATGAGCATTCCAGTTAGTTGTTTCACATCACTGTCAACATTCGGTATTGTCAAAGGGAGACATTTAGCAAGAATCTATATATAGAGATATATATGTACTCTTCTACAACTTTTGGGTTTTTTTTAAGATTTATTTATTTTAGAGAGACAGAGCACATGCATGAGAGTAAGTGAGGGGGAGGAGCAGAGGGAGGGATTCTTTGAGCAGATTCTCCACTGAGTGGGGAGCCCCACACAGGGCTCAATACCATGACCCTGAGGCCATGACCTAAGCCAAAACAAAGAATTGGTCACTTAACCAACTGAGCCACTCTGGTGCCCCTTCAACTTCTCCTTTTGAACCATTTGTACATATTGCCTATTCATGATTAAATAAAAAGGTAGCATGAACAGTTAACAAAAATGAAAGACACTAACTAGCAGAAGTTATTTATCTTTCTTTAATAGAAGTGAATGGCTAGGAACTCCCCAGATATTCAGTACAGAAATGGAACCAAGGACCCTGTGACTTGAACTCTGTAAGTGGTGCTCAGAATTCCACTGAGGTGTCAGTGTGAGAAAGAGACTGATCACCTGGGACATGAAAAATGTCAAGGACCTTAAAAGGCCACTGTTCTGGTGAAACCTCACTGTTGAGAGTGGCCAAAGGAATCTCTGGCTATGAGAAAAACCACAAGAAGACTTCGAAGTTAGCATCCACAACAGCAGTATCTAGGAGCAGCCTTCTCTGCCACCTCCAAGGCAGCTATATCACCAAGAAACCTCTTCCAGGAAGCACTGGTATGAATAGTAGACTGGAGGGTCAAACCAAAGAATCCCCATTACACTATTACTATCTTACCTGAATCATCTTCAATATCCAAAGAGAGATTACACTAGAAATCACCAGTTTGGGAATGCATACTTCCTTGCCAGGGGAGGACAGCCATTCCTCAACAGGAATGAGGCAATACTGGAGGCTCAAAAATTCTGCATAAAGTCTCCAGACAACAAGAGACCAACCATCCAACTTCCAGTAGAGAAGACAACCAAGAAAGGATAGGTTAAATCATCTGCCCCAAGTTCTTTCAACCATTATCCACAAGAAGAAAAACATTTTACACTGAAACCCAATACATACAATACCAAATCTAAGTTGTCATCAATTGCAAGATACACCACTATTTTACCACTAAGCAAGAACAAAAAGTTGTCCATAAGAAAACTCATCACGATTTCAGAGATTTGTAATGAAAAAATAGTATCTCTTAAATAGTATACAACTTGGATGGAATACACAGAAAATATCAGGCAATAATCCTAACCTTTATTATATGCAATCAACTTTGACACTTACCATTCTGTTCTATTTAATGTTGTTTCTCCCCAAAACGCTGGTAATGACCCATTAAGTTTATTTCAAATCCATTAATGGATGTCAACCTACAATATGAAAAACACTGGATTAGAATTAAAGTATAGGACTTCTAAATAATTGTATTAAAAACTCCAAAGAGTTTAAATAAATCAACTGGTAGGACAACTGAATTCAAGTGGTAATTACTCTACAGTATATCAGTATACATCTCTAGGCCGAATTGCCTAGAAACTTGAGGCAGAGCAGCACGTAAACACTGCTATGGGAATAATTCAAGACAGTGGTGCTGTGGATGTGCATTGCTATAATTAAGCCAGAAGACATGTCAGCCAGGGCATTTCTGAGAGCTGATTCCTACATGCCTCATATATGTTGTAAAGTATGTCTCCAAATTTAGAGTGATTGAAAGCCCCTAAAAAGGTGCAATAATCCTTCCCTATGACACCCCTGCCTGGGGGTGTCAGGCTACTATTTATAATCATGGGTTAAGAGGGAAAATACCCTAACTTCTGTTTTACAAGTCTCTACAAATGCAAATATAATAGCCAATTAGAATACTACTCTGGTACCACAGTTTCTCCCATATTTTGGAGTCAAATCTTTTCCATTCACATGTGAGCCCAGGGAGAAATCAGATGAGGAGTCTTCATTGTGCATTGCTTGAGCATTTAGCTATGCACTGAGCATCATCTGAGGAAGACAGATATTGAGCCACACAGAACTCTGAATGACTTTCTATTGGAATTACAAATAGAACATCTTGTCAAGAGATGGTAGCACAGAACAGATAGCTGAGTTCTATTTTGTGCCTCACATGAAATGAGGACTGGACAAGAATGATCCACCATAACACAGTTATGGAAAAATTTTACTTTTCTGAAGGGTTTCCAAGAGTGGACTCCCCAGGAGCTCTAGACACACAGATAAAACTTAGATGGAATTATTGTAAGCTGAACAAATTTTACCTATTTTTCCAATTTAGTAAGTTTAAAACAAAATATTGCCTTGAGGAAGAACATCTGCACATTTTCCCCTCAAACAAGAAAGTATCAATGAGGTCAAAGAGCAAATCAAAGAAAGTATAATCTAAGAGACCAAAACCAAAGTGGTAAAATCTGGGGCTTCATCAGCAGATAATTAGATCTTTTAGTGGTCTCAAAAATGTTCTTTCCTTTCTCTGAAAGATCAGCCCCATTGTTATTCTTCACTAGAGCTAAGATCTTCTGAATGTTTGGATCCACAGTGACGGGTGGTTGGGGAAGCCATATATCACTGTGCAGTTTGATCACTGCACAATGACACCCAGCCAAGAGGAGGACTAGGGGCTGACATGCAGCTCACATTCTTTTTGTCCAATGTGCATCCTGGCACATGGTTGCTGCTGCCTGGAGGGAGAGGCCCCTTTCTCAGTTTGCAGCCAGGCACCACATGGTTAGTGAAGGGCTCTGAAAACAGGGAGGGAAGGAGGGAAACAGTCACTAGCTCTACCGTACTTCAGATACATGGCAAATCACTAGCATTTCTCCCTAAATATCAGCCAGCTCTAAGGAATAAGTTGGCCTTTTAATCCAGAAATCGAGTCTTAGTGTAACTCTACATGTACTTACTATATATCTGAAATGCGGCTATAAAGTTCTCTAGAGCCTTTTTATTAGAAATTTGGTTCCAAAAATCCCCATGCAATTTGAGAATGAGAGTTGGGGGAGAAGGGAAGAGATAGGGAGACAGGAAATATCAGAATTGAGCACCTGTGATATAATAGTTTTCTTATATATTAAGCTATACTCAAAATATAATTATTGTCATTAAAAGACTATATTTTGGAATGTCCCCCATAACCTCCTACTCTGACCTCTGATCTTAGATGAAATGACGACATTTCTTCCATGTGGAAAGCCTATTGATTGCCATCACAAAAACAATAGCTTAGTTCTTTTCATTGTTACTCAGCCAGTCAGAGCATGTGCATAAGAAATAGGTAGCAAGTTTAGGACTCAGCATAGGCATGACTTCAAATCTGGGCCATCTACTAAGAAGCATCAAACTAGAAACTACCTATTGCAACTTCTTGTTCTGGCCCCAGAAGCTTCCAGTGTGTTCTCCCACCGGTTTTTCAAAGGATCTCATAGGCTCATCCAACTAGTACACCTAAAAAACCCACCGTAGGGAGGGGGGGCGGTCTGGGTGGCTCAGTCATTAAGCATCTGCCTTTGGCTCAGGTCATAATCCTAGGGTCCTGGGATCGAGCCCCACATCGGGCTCCCTGTGCAGCAGGAAGCCTGCTTCTCCCTCTCTCACTCCCCATGCTTGTGTTCCCTCTCTCGCTGTGCCTCTCACTGTCAAATAAATAAAAACATAAAATAAAATCTTAAAAAAAAAAAACCCCACATGGACCTGGCTCAGCAAAACATCCGTCCCCTAAATACCTTTCAAGATTCTGCCAATAAGCCTACTCTCTTACCCCTAAAACCTACCCTCATTCCCACAATTGGACGCTAACTCTCAATCCTTTTAGCTCCTGGAACATACTTAGCTCAATCGCACTTCAAGGCATTCCTCCAGGTTCGTCAGTCTGATTCCCACTCAGATAACCCATGGCTGGCTCCTCTTCTTCCTTCAAGTGCCCCATGTTTACACTTCCTCCAAGAAGACACTGGTTTTTTTTCACAGCCATTTTTTTCTTAATTCCTGCCACAACTTGTAAAAACATATTTAGTTTTTTCTCTAACTGGATTTTCCTATCTGGTGAGGACAGGAAACTTACTTATCTTATTTCCCTAGCATCCTGCCTGGCATAGGGTCGGTAGGTACTCAATAAATATTTGTCGAATGAATAAATAAATGGATGAACAAGCCCAACAGCATTTACATTTTGCCTCTTATGTAGGGCACCCATATGATTTTTCAAATCAGGACGTTTTTTGAAAATAAAAGTAGATGCTAGTTACTAATTATGTTGAGATAGAAAAGGCATAAACCAGGACATATGGTCACCATACCCTGTGTCTACTCCTACATGTCCCATCTTCACCAACCAAGTTTGTAAGATTCACATTATCTTTAGATCCACTTGCTAAGCCATTTTCCTTTCATGAAGACCAGATTCCTTCTCTCCAGGATCAAATCTTGGACTTGATATTTCCATAGAACAGTTTAAACTGTATCATTAACATCAGCTCCTATAAGGCTGAGCATTTTTCCTTTAGCATGGCCTTTGAGCATGTCTTCACTGGTAAAAATGGCCTCGCCCAAGGATTCTAAAGGAAAGATTGCTTCGTTTCAAAGGCAGCTGAAGCCATCTTGGATATCCAGTTAGAGTGTATTTCAGGACAGGCAGCATTATTGCCACACTCAGTAAGGCAAATGGCACCTCTGTAATGGTTCCACTCCAGCCTTGACTTGGGAAGGGAAAGAGGAGGGCAGACCAAAGGCCAGTAGTGGAGAAAGCCTTTTGGATTCAAGCCCTTCTAGACTGTAACTGTACAGTTTAACACCTGACACACTGCAAGTACAAAATAAATGTTGCTATAACAATGACAATTATTATTTAATAAATGATGTCACTTTTATTATAAAACTAGCATTTTACCATAACATAGTGTTCAGGAATTTCAGAGCCCTGAGTTCAAATTCTACCTGTGTGATTTAATACTCATGTGGCCTTGGGAAAAGTGTTTAACTTCTGTAGACCTCAGAATTTCTCATCTGTTAATTCAAAATAACTATGCCTACATCATAAGACCGTTCTGAAGATTAAATAAGATAATGTATATTAAATGTTTGGCAAAAGCCTTAGCACATATTATTGCATAATGATGTGTTTTAGAGTAGAATTTATTAGCAGTAGGGTCCTAAAACTAAAAAAAAATAGCAAGGACAAGAATATTTTGAGAAGCTTGTTGATCTACCACAAGAGAGGCAGGATTTGTCTCAGTCTAATGTGGTGTCTGGTCCCAAGGAACACCAGGGAGATGAAAATGAAAAATGGTTTTCTGAGAAAGTTGGGATACAAATTGTCCACTGAGGATCCCAACTGGAATAAGAGTAAACAGAAACTGTGTGTTTCCTGACTGTTTCTAGGTGAAGGTCAGAAGAGAGACTGGAAAACAGTAAAGAAATCCCAATCTGGTAGATTTCAATGACCTCTATTTTGACCATTTGACCTTGCCATTAAAATCACATTAAAATGGCAGCTTCTTTCAGATATTACAACATTCATTTTGTAAACATTCACAGTTTAATATTTCTTCTGTTTTTAATGTTGACCATATTGTAAAATTCACACAATTTCAGTCTTGGACCAAAAACTCCTCAAATTTCTGTCTGGTGACCTTAAGGAGTGCACCTCCACCAGTCTTTGAATACTTTCCTGACCTCACATTATTAAATTAATGTTGGGTGAAAGTAGGAACATCTTTGCCTCACAGACACTGTGATTGTTTTTAAAAGAACACTGCTAATTACCTTCCCGGACATCTGACTCATTATTCCATTCCATGAAGTTTAACACATGGAAAAATTCATTTGGAACTTCCAATTTTAATGATTCTTTAATTTACAAAGAAATTGCCTTAGGACACAAACTCTATTCCCTTGATCTTAGCACTGGGCAATTGCATATGGGCAGATACAATTTAATAATACATAATAAATATTGTGTACTGAGGTATTAGAACTCCAAAAGTTGTTACATGTTGCATAATTTGATGAAATGGGACAAAATTTAACACACACAAATGTAGCACACATACTCATACATACACAATGAGGAAGTTTAGTCTGAAAAATACAAAAATTTCTATTTGCTTGTAAAAAAAATGTTCTCAACTAAGTGGACTAGAGACCCTCTGTGTACTGTGTACTTTGAAATTAAGAAACTGATGAGAAAGAGGACTTTTCAAAATCAAATATCTCTGATCTTACAGAAACTGAAAAGACCACATTTTGGTGTTAACCTGAAAGAGCTCCTTGAAATCCAAACAAACATCATTAAATGGAAAAAAAGAAGTACTTTTATTATAAGCACATCTGCTGGCCTGGTCACCATTATGTACACCCAGACACACCATTTAAGAACTTGTTTTGCAAATCCTAAATGGTAAGGAAGAATGTGCTATACCTCAATTTAAATTTACTATATTTAAGATCAATTCCGGTTTCTTACAATTTTTTCTTTCAAATGAAATAATTTAATCTCTGAAGACTGCATCTGAATCATTTTATGAGTGAATAATCCGAGACCAAGAAGGCATATAAAGAAGAGGTCAAATTTAGCAAATAAAAATTCATATACAAACACTGCATGGGAAGTATGCATACTAAAAAATTATTCATTGTCCATCTAAAATTCAGACGTAACTGAGTATCCTGTATTTTATCTAACTACCCTTCCCTTGGGATACCCAGCTAATGAATGGAAGAGCCATCACTAGAACCGGGTGCCCATTCTGGTGTGAAGCCATGCATGAAACGAATATTCCCTGAAAGCTAGATGTTCTGGAAAACCAAAAGCTATATAAGGCAGTCCTGCGCTCAAGGAACCTAGAATCTAATGGAAGCACATCTGGAAGAGAGGAAGGAGTGTCAAGGTAACTATCTCAGCAAGCTACTAATGGTTCTCAACCCTGGCCACATACTAAATCACCTGGGGAGCTTTAATTTTTTTTTTCAGTATCTTGAGATGCTGATTTAATTGGGTCTGGGTTGAGGTAAGAGATATTCCCAGATAATTCCAGTGTGCAGACTGGTTTGTATGATGAATCACAGTGATCTAAGACTCACAAATCCCCCCTAAGAAATCTTGATTCACAGAATGGATAGGTTTGTGCTGAAGTGCGTGCATGCGTGCGTACATGTGGGTGTGAGTATGTGTGTTTGTGTCTGTCTGTCTCTTGGAGGAAGAGTCCCAAAATGCCATGCTTCCTGTATATCGTGCAGGTGTTCAAAATATCCATTTGGACTTTGCAGTAAGATTGGTTGAAAGGAGAGCATTTTGCTGGAATTCATCCTACCCCATTCTGATCTTGGTTCTGATTCACTTAGCTTATACATTGTGTAGCCTGTGTCCTAAAAAATCCATCCTAAGTAGACAGTTCCTATAACCCTTGTCTATAAGTAGACAGGTCATATAACCTAATGAGGAGACAATTCCATCTAGTCTGCTTGGGATACCCCAGTTACCTGGCATTAGATGTGGAGCCCCTGACCAGGACAGACCCTGTGGGTTTGGCATTGTTTGTATATATTCCCACAGAGAAATCCACTAAATGAAAGCCCTACTCAATCTTATGACTTCCCATGGAGAGATAAATAAAGAAGCATTCTGAGTGTCTTCACTATAGTCATTATATTTATTGCCCTGGTTAGAGAAGGGTCAGAAAGCCACAACTACATCTTCCTCTGCTCAGTTATTATTATTACCAAAAGTCAGAGTAGCAAATGAACAAAAGCAGGATTTCTCAATACAGTTCAAAAAGACAGGACAAAGAAACTTACTCACCTCCATCCAGCATCTTCTCATTTGTGACATCAGTGATGAGAAAGGCAAGTCTTCTGCCTCTGTTGCACATCTGTTCTCAAACAATGCCATTTTCCAATACTAGGATAACTAAGCATTCTTAAATCGTTCTGACCACCTCAAGCCATCCAGAGTCCAAAGGAAATGATAGGTAAGCCCAACTCTGAGGACACATGTAGCTGTGGGTCAAATCCCCTTCCAAAGGGTCATCATTGTGTAATTT
The DNA here is from genome assembly GCA_004023965.1 of Spilogale gracilis. Taxonomy (NCBI): domain Eukaryota; kingdom Metazoa; phylum Chordata; class Mammalia; order Carnivora; family Mephitidae; genus Spilogale; species Spilogale gracilis. The sequence continues at coordinate 18,995 of PITA01006108.1, forward strand.
GTATTTAGACCACTTTATGTCATTGTTAATCCTCTTATTCCAGAACCCACCAGAGATCAATTCAGCCTATGACAGCAACGCTCTCTGGAATAGCTGATCAGGTCTGGTTTTCTGTGTTTAACATTGAGACGCCCCCTCAAAAGTGTCACACTAAAAAATCTGGTATAAATGAAGAGCATGATAGAGCTAAATCAGGGCAAATATATCTATCCAGGAAAGATTAATGGGCACATTTTTTCAGCAAATAAAAGGACTACATAAGTGTTCAATAATACTAATACTTTGGGGTGCCTGGGTGGCTCAGTTGGTTAAGCGACTGCCTTCGGCTCGGGTCATGATCCCGGAGACGTGGGATCGAGCCCCACATCGGGCTCCCTGCTCGGCAGGAAGCCTGCTTCTCCCTCTCTTACTCCCTCTACTTGTGTTCCCTCTCTGGCTGTGTTTCTCTCTGTCAAATAAATAAAATCTTAAAAAAAAAAAGAAAAAAAATAATACTAATACCTGGAAACCTCAAGATCAAGACAAATCAAAAATATTCCAAATAAGCCCAATTCATGTTAAATACGTCCTGTCTCAGTGACCAACAGGCCATGTTAAAATGAGTCTCAACTCCTTTTGGAAGTCTTGTTCTGTTACCCACATGAAAGGTAATGTAAGAATTCTGATCAGTGATGCAAGATTACTAATTCTCATTGGGTAATTTTCCCCATTAGTCAGAGATCAACTTTGCCAACTGGAGGCTTCACATGTTTTGCGGCGGGCTGCCATTAGGAACTAGCTGTTAAACTCTAGGACTAATGGAAATGTATTCTAAAGGCCAAATTCCACCCTATTATTACATAGGGACAGTTTCTTTTTCCTTTTTTTTTTTTTTCAAACAAACTGAGGGACTTGGAGGGAGGGGGTTGGAGGGATGGTAGAGCCTGGTGGTGGGTACTGGGGGCACCTAATGCGTGGAGCACTGGGTGAGGGGAATGGGGAATGAATCTTGGAACACTGGGGAAAAAAATTTAAGTAACAATAAAAAAAAAAGAATTTATTTATTTGACAGAGAGAAACACAGCTAGAGGGGAGTGAGAGAGGGACAAGCAGGCTTCCTGCCAAGTGGGGAACCTGATGCAGGGCTCGATCCTGAGACTCCCGGATCATGAACTGAGCTGAAGGCAGATGCTTAATGACTCAGCCACCCAGTTTCTAACTAGGCAAGGTGCTTAACTGAATCCCAAGGTCTAGGATCTCTAGGCCTCGTTCAGTCACCTTTCTCTTATGTCATCATCAGAAATCCCCACTGGCAACCCCACTTCCTTTTCCCTTGAAAAATTCCAAAATACTCCCAGGAAGGAGCGTTATCTTTCTAAATTCTTAGTTGAACTGAAAAGGAGAAATCTGAGATTTTCAAGTTCATGACAGAGGCAGACTTATTCATTTATTCACACCTGTAAGGTTGAGGACATGGACTGAGAAAATACAGACCAATCATAAATGGGATGTGTTTTGTGGCTTCCTCTGCTATAAATCTAATTCATGCCGCCAAGAATACACATTCAGAAATAAACAGGCTGGCTCCTTCTGATGTCTTCTCAACTAAGAGTTCAAGTGGTGTGATAGTCATGTTCATGTAGAAAAGGATGTCAGTTAGTATGCCAAATGCAACCCAAACAGGGCCAACCCGTGAATGAGAACGCAGTTCCCCTGCTTTAGATCTAAAGACACCCAACTGGAGGCCCAGTCATGTGGCCTATACAAGTGCCTACAAAATCTACAAAACCCCTAAGAGCTAGGTATACAGGTGAGCCAACTCCAACTCACACGCAACAATGCAAAACCCCTTTCTTCCTCTGCCCCATGGCAAAAAGTGAATCTGTTCCATCTGTTTACAATGATTGCTGTTACTTTCCAGCATAACCATAATCTTATTTTGTAAATCCTATTCCTGACACGCCTCAAACCATCTGTCTATTCTTTCTTGGGTTAGCTTGGGGCTGTTTGGCAATGTATGCCATTACCTGTAAGTGGAATATTTTTTAGCAGAGTACATGCCCCTTTTAAAGGCATGTTGCCATGGCTGCTAGGTGTTCCTAAATAATCTCCTATGGTTCTTCCTCTAAACCCAATATGCCTTCAGTAATTTTTAATATGTATAAAATAAAGGCCAAGAGACAAAAAGGCATAATTGTAACTACTTAGGATTAAGATTCAAAATATGCACATGTTCCCAAACACAAGGAGGAATCTGTTGAAATTTTACTAATCAAGTTACACATGTGAATTTGAGGGAAAAGGTAGTCTGTGTTTCAGATTCAGACTTGCAAAAAAGTGATAAAATCTGAGTGGTAGAATTTCTGCTATTTCTTGTCCTCATGGAGCTGGGTCCAGGTTCCCACCAAGTTTCTAAACCCTTACTACCCTTTATCATTCTGATATTTTTCCTTTGTTTATAATGACAAGGAACTGGGATAGAATTTAGAACCCCGATTTGAAGAAGGATATATGATCAGGCAATTCAAAGAGCACAGATACAAATGGACAAACATGAGAAAAGATAGCTCACCTCATTGGTTATCAAGAGAATATAGACAAAATAATAATGAGATCACTGCTAGCCTCTCAAAATGGCAAATATTAAAACCACTGAAAATATTTGGTGAGGCTATGGGGAAATGGGTACTCTGAGGCATTGCTGTAAAAAGTATTTATACAGGGGCGCCTGGGTGGCTCAGTTGGTTAAGCGACTGCCTTCGGTTCAGGTCATGATCCCGGAGACCCGGGATCAAGTCTCACATCAGACTTCCTGCTCCATGGGAAGCCTGCTTCTCCCTCTCTCATTCCCCCTGCTTGTGTTCCCTCTCTGGCTGTGTTTCTCTCTGTCAAATAAATAAAATCTTTAAAAAAAAAAAGTATTTATACAGCTCTCCTTTGGCAGTATCTAGCAACATTCTTCTGGTACATCCCTTTTCATACCTTCTGCTCCACTTCTAAGCCTCTATTCTAGAGAAATACTAACATGAGTACACACATTACAAATATATGAATACAAAAGTATTTATAGCAGCATTTTTTATAAGGTCCAAACATAAGAAACAGTCCATCAGTAGGGAAATGGTTAAACAATACTTATCTACCTGATAGGACACTTTGCTGCAATTAAAATGAAGAGGCAGCTCAACATTATTTAATACAAAAACACTGTTAGATGTATTAACAATTCAGACAGCAATGCGCAGAACATTAATATGTTCCAATTTATAGAAAACAAATCTCTAGGTTTATAAGATGTTAAAATGAGAATCTTTCAGTTTTGTCTAGTGTCTCAAAGATTCAGAACAAAGCACTAGGTGATTAATGCTCTTAGACTCCAAAATTAGCTGCTAGACACCCTAGACAGTCCTTGGCAAAGGAGGCATCCATTGCAACCACTAGCCCATCACCCATCTCAAGGACATAAAAGGACTGAAACGACAAGGCTGAGAGAATTTCTTTGGAATAATTTGTTGGGGCATGGTGGTGTCTCTACCTTTACCTCAATCTAATTTAACAAGAGTCTGAAGGAGATGGCTCAGGTTGCTGGAGTCTACAGAGATCCAGGCTGATTCATGACCAAAGTTCATCTATTGGCAAGAGGCAGGAACCAGAAGCCTAGGGAGGCCCAGGCACTAAGTGCATCGCATTGCAGCAACTGCACTCTTCTTAAGAGCAGCAGTAAGGCTGCATCTGTGTTCCCTCTGGACCACATGCAAAGGAGCCGGCCAGGATCGTTTTAAAAGGGGCCCCATCTGTAGAGATGTTGTCAGCACTCGCCACTCATATCCTTCCCATCTCTTGATCATATTCACACACCTGCTCTGGGGGTGAGCTTTCATTCTCTCCGGCAGCACCTGCATCTCTTGTCAGAGGATGCCCTCAAGGTGGTGGACCCCTTGTGTGCAAAGAGATCCAAAGAGCCTAGGGACTATGTTAGAGATTTGAAAGGACTGGAAGAACTGTTATATAAATGAGTGTCCAAGAATGAGCCTGCATATCATCTTTATAAAGACAGCAATGGGAAACGTTTCTCTACCTATTACCCTACAGAGTCCCATTCCTCCAATGTAATGCTAACAATTACACATATATAATAGAGAAAACTCTGGATGTTTACAGAAAAAACCAACTGTGTTCCCTAGAGAGCAGAGTGTGCTAGGGGATGAGTGAAAAGAGCTTGTACATTTTGTTCTATACACTTCTATACTACTGAATTAAAAGAAGCACTTGCTCATGTTTTTGGTAATCAAAAACTTAAGATATATACAGATACAAACACACACATACACATTCATTGTATAAAAATTCAGAAAAAGAAAACAGACATCCATAAACATAATCCCACTTCCCCAGATTCCATCTCTCTTAGTATTTGGGAGGTTTTAATTCCCAACTTTTTGCTTGGAGTGGACACATTTGCTTTGGATAGGCAGGTTGTCACTGGGCTCCACCTGCCTTGTTAAATTAAACAAGGAAGAGTTGCAAAGATTGTTTACCACCTTCACTGTATCCTCTGTGGTGGCTATTTTGGCTATTGGAGAATAAAGAAAATTGGAGTATAAAGAAAATTGATTTGATATTTAAAGGGTCTCCCTTATATAGCTTAAAATGCTCTCAATCAAGGTGAAGATAAAAAAATCATCAGTGACATTTCATGCACTGCCTCCAGACAGTAGCAAACTAGAAGACTAGAAGTTTGGAACTGACTGGTCCTCTTAGGAAACTGGAAATACATCTTCCTTGCCTAGCTGGAAATACACAGTCAAGGCAAACTTGCGAAGTCTCACCAAGTCTGCCCAGAAAGCCCATCTGCACCTCAAATACCTGAATGCAAATTCCAGACATTTCATTTCCTTTCTGAGATTTCCACAAAAATCTAACCTGTTGCAAATTCATCTCCTAAAATGCACAACTTGAGACCCTTAGAAAACGAAGTGGCTGCTACATATGTGGAAATCACCTCGTTTGTTTTTAGTCTTCCTGTTTCTCCTGGGAACCAGAGAGAAAATTCAATTTCTAAACCTTGAAGCACCATGAACAATGAACAATTGTTAGCCTAACAGCAGCAGATGAAGCCTATTACTGCACAATGGAAACTAAACGGCATTGTCTTGAGGTTGTGTTTACTATACCAGCTTGGTGGGTAAAATGATACAGTAGAATGGAGGACTGGTGTCCTCTCATTAGAAACCTCTGAGAAACCCTCCACTCCAAGGGGAGTGCCCAACTCCTTTCTGTTTTTCCTCTTGTTGAGTATAGGTTTGGATAATTGCATGTAATTTCTCATGTCTGACTACATGAATGAAACTTCTTACCAATGTCCACCAAAACCCTCTACCAAATCAATGAAGACAGGATCAACAGAAAACAAGGACCATGCAAATATGCAGGAAAGGTCCTCATTCTTTTCATTCATGTAGCAAATCAAAAGTCTTGACGAGGCGACAATGTTATGATCCAGCAAAACAGCAACAGAGCACACAAACATTCTCTTGGCTTGGAATATGAAAACTTTTTACAAGGGTAAATTAAATTGAGCTGAAATTTTAAAACCAGGAATGGCAAAGTATAATTTTTTGATCAGATTTGTTGGAATCCAGTCATATATTCAGAATAAATGCAAACTGGTGCGAAAGTCCGGTTTCCTTTTTTAAAAAGAAGAAAGAAAAATAAACTTTCTAGACTTTAAAATGCAGCTTTTGAAACAGTGTTCCAAGCGCTACTTGGACGTTGGCTGGTGCTTACAAAACAATACCAACAAGTCCTGTATAAATGAATCAAAACCAGACAGATTCAATTTCCCTTCAAAAAAATGGGTGTGTGTATGGGAGGGGCATTAAATAAATAAAAGCTTTCCAAAAACGTATGTGAATTTTAACAAAAACCACAGTGTTCCGAATAAAAACTAGATACATGTCTTCTGACCTTCAGACAGGGCTGGGTTGCCAAGCAGTGACATGGAGGAGTAAGCATGACATCCAGGCCGCTCGGAGGCAGGCACGGAGCTTTGGGAATACTGTTTGCATTTCAGCTTTACAGTGACCTGCACAGTAGGGAGGTGTTCTTCCCTAACCTTACTGATGAGAAAATGAAACTCAGGGACTTGAGTCACCTTCTCTGAATCACTCAGTGTTACTCTGAAGGACATCTGCATTAGGGGAACAGTCACACACACAGACCACCCTCAACACTCCTGCTACATGAGAGCCAGTGCTTGCTTAGAAAATATGACTTAGTGATGTCTTTGAGGCAATTTTGAAGAATATTACTAGTGCAATGCTAGTCAAGGCCAACACCCATTCTGGCTTAGATAGTATGTCTGGGGCAGAACTGGTTAGGAATGGGGGGAGTCTCGTCTTGATTTAACTTAGAGTCACTGTGAATTCATGTCGTAATTCCAAGTTACTCAACTTTGTGGCAAGTCTATACTAAGTGCTTCACCCATATTAACTCCTTTCATTCTCAAAAATGGCCCCAGGAGTTCTGTAGCATTTTTGTCCCTATTCTATACCTAGGAAGGCTGAGGAATGAGGAAGATACAGAGCCACAGAGGATTCTAACCCAGCCCGTCTGACTTCTCTGGGCCCAGAGCATGTGTTCTCACACACCCTGACCAAACTGAAGGGCAGCATTCATGTATTATAGAACTGAGAGCAGGCTGACTAGAATCCGAGAAATTAAGCAGCACTGGTTTGTTGTCTCAGTCCACTCAGGTTATGATAACAAAACACTGCAGACTGGGCAGCTTATAAACAACTGAAATTTACTTCTCACCATTCTGGAGCCTGGAAGTTTGAGATCAAGGCCACAACATGGATGGGTTTTGGTGAGGGCTCTCTTCCTGATTTAGCCAGCCCTTCCTATGTCCAGAGGATAGTAGAAGAGGCTGGAGTCTCTCTGGAGCCTCTTTTATTAGAGCATTAATCCCATTCATACCCTCATGACTTAAGCACCTCCTAAAGACCCCACCTACTAGTACCATCAGTTTTGCGGGATTAGGACTTCAACATGAATTTTGAAGAAACACACATGCAGACCATAGCACTACCCAAGGTATGTGACCCTAAGAACTCAATGGTATCTTCCTATTCATTCATTCATTCATTCATGCATTCATTCATTCATTCATCCAACAATACTGATTAAGCGCCTGTGATATATAAAAATAGGGAGTTATAAAGAGATCAAAGATGTGTAGGTCCTTGTCCTCAGGATATATAAACGCAACAACCTCAAGTGGTTCACACCTGAATTTACTTGCTTTTAGATGTTTCCCTGGCCTTCTGCTATTCTTTATCTTTTCATGTCACTTATTATTTTATAATTTCTTTTTTATGGACATATCCAAGTTTATGGCTAAATTAGTTTGTCCGTGAGACTAGGGAACCTCATTAAGAGTCAAACAAATGGAGATACAACTTGACATGAAAGAACTCTTTGCACTCACAGAATATTAGAATTTGAAAGAACCTTAGAGATGGGGCCTGTATTGGTCAGAGTGGGCTATCTGCTATAACAAAAACCCCAAAAGTTCTTACTGTTCTCACAGATCCAACGTGTGTGTTCCTGGTTAAGTCATTTTTGCCCACATGGATTCTTGGCTACTTCCACACTATGGCTCCATCATCTCAAGAAAGGGTTTCAAGACATCCCAGACCATCCAACCATCAGGCAGAGAGATAAGAGAAATCTCAGAGAAGGTATGCTTACTCCTAACTGCCCCCTCCCATTCCACTGGTAAGAGTTAGTCACATGCCCAACTAGACACCACGGTTACCAAGAAAAATCAGTAGTGTAGACAGTGCATAGTCCATCTCTAACACAGACTCTAAAGCCCACCACCACCGCCATGCAGATGAGAAAACTATGTTTATGCCTAAGAAGTGCCTGCAGAGAGGGAAAGTACTACCATGGTTCATTAGCCATGTTCTGGTCCCACACTGTCCAGGTTCAAATCCCACCAAGTCGACTTTTTAACTGTGTGACTTTAGGCAAAATCTCCTCTCTGTTCTATGAAATCAGGTTGATCATAGTACTTACCTTGAATCCCATACTAATCCCAAGGGATTATATGCCTTCTGGCTTTTGAGTTATTTTGTTCTGTTTTTTATTCCCTCCTAGGCAAAGAAATGTATCCTGCATCCGCAGGTCAAGCCTGCTTACAGAAAGCACAGCAATACTCAGAGGACAAAACGTCTTGTGAGATCCAAATCACTGATTCTAGCACAGTGCTTGGTACATAGTAAGCATTAAGTGTTAGGCTAAAAATGTTTTTATTTGTAGTGTCTGTGCACAAACACGTGTGTGCACACACACTTCCACACAAATATCTACCTATAATGTTATATTTTCAGTATGTGACATAGCACTGCTACACTTAGTTCCATGCCAACTTTTCCTTATTGTTAAGGTTTTCCAATCTGTTCCTTACTGTTCCATCTAGCAAATCTTCCAGTTTTGTTACCTTTTGCTGGGAATCCCTTCAGACTCCCCAACCAAGCCCTTACCATCAGATACACTGTATACTCAGCAAGTGGCACCAAAGACTATAATCGACTTTATGAAATTCTTAGACTCTCCCTTTTGCAATTCAATTCAACCAAATGGTCTGTCTATCCCAATATTTTGAATAGGCTCCTCCTCTCTTTTTGTTCTACGAATGGTATTCTACTTCTCAACTGCTGTCTGCTGGCTCAAATCTCAGTGCAGAATACCTTTTTAAGGGAATATTAAAAAAAAAAAAGAAGAAGAAACCCACTTAGTTCATTTAGTCTTTCCAGATATGGCTCAATAAAACTTCATTAGGCCTTCTCCTAATTCAGCTAAACAGTCTTCCTTCAACTCTTAGGAATGTTATTGGGCAGTGTAATGGCCTTTGAAAAACTCTGCAGCTCCTAAACTGGAAAGGGGGATGAAAGGAAGCTATGCATGAGCAGTGAAGCAGTCAAGCTCCAAGTCCTGCCCTCACCTCCGCCATCGGCATGCTACAAAATCTGATGAGAACCATAAGTTCACAAGGAAGTACTTACTACACAATTTGTCACTACAATTTCCAAATGGCCTGGGATGATAATGGCACCTTTAATCTCAGTAGTGCCAGGGGAATACTTAAAAGGCCCTTAATTTTTGAAAACCATCATGGTTAGAACTATTTCCATAGAATCAATTATGTTCTAAATATAGCATCAAAAAGAAGAAAGAAGTTTCTAGAGAAGATGAAACACACACACACACACACACACACACACACACACACACACACTCCTGTATGATAAACCTAGTTGAAAAGAGGATTGAGTCCCACCCACCTGTTCATGGTGAAAATTAGTGCCTTTTAATTTCTAGGAATATATTTGTTTTCCTTAGCTACAAGCTTAGTTATACTCTTCCAACTCATTAGTATTAACTCCTTTTCCTACTGCAGCCTGATCGTTTTTGAGAAGTCCTAGCGATGAACTCCAAATGGAGTTTTGCCCTCTGGCCTATACCATGTGAGATTATTCCCATAAGACCGTGTCTAGACTCCTAAGAAAAGTCAGGGAAGAGGTCATCTTTGATCGGATTGATTGCCTTTTTTGAATTTAGGAATGTTAGATAACACTATTGCCCCTTTATATACCCTCAGAAATCCCAGATCCTGTCTTCAAATTGTGGGGATACAGGAGTAAAGTAGATACAAATCTTACCTAGTCTATGATCATGTTATCCAAGACAACACTTTCTTCATAAGAATGCCATTAGGAACTGAGGATTTCACAATCACAGGTAAATGCTTATTTATGACTTTGCTATATACCTTCTTTTTCTACAGTCTTGTTTTATTTAGTCTAGGGTACCAACAAACAAAGTGCTTTAAGACAATTAGCATTGACTGCACCATAAACATACCTCACACCTTTATCTGGACAATTCACTCCCAACCACTACTTTATCAAAGACAGAGAAGCAGAAGAAAAGGAGGATGTAAGTAGAAGATGTAAAGAAGGAGGATCAGGAGGAAAAGAGAGCAAAGAGAGGAAGCGAAGGGAAAAAGAAAGAAAGGAAAGAAAGAAGAAAGGAAGGAAGGACGCTGTCTGCCATAGTAGCTAGGAAAAAAAAGGATGAAATAGAAAGATTTCAACTTTATGCCCACAAGGGCCCCCAACTCTCAGTATATTCTACTTGGATTCACAAAGTCTACACCACCCTTAAGGCATAAAACAACAAGCCCCCTCAAATACAGCAAGACTTACAGACCATGATAATGAACAAAAAGTGTTCCATAGAGTACCTCAGAAGTATCAATATTGCTTAGCATCTTAAATTAATACAGACTTACATTTCTAGGCTCTTTTTAATAACACATGCTTTGCTGAAACACAAAATGGAGTTCTCTCAATTGGAATCAAATATGCCTCTTCTGGTAATTGTTGCACAGAGCCCTCACTGTCTTATAGGGAGAAAGTATGCAAGGAACAGCAAGTGTGTCAAGGCCACACAGAAGTGGCCCTAGCTCTGCCTGACAACTGGCAGAATCCGCTTGGACAGTACATTTAACCCCCTCAGAGCCCTATTTCTTCTCTGTAAAATTTACCAGACAGACTCCCAGGTTACTCCCTGAACTAAGAAATCCTGCTCAGACTTGATTATCAGCTCTCTTTAATTTTTACCTTCCTCGGTAAAATTGAAAAACAGTAACTACTCTAATAACATGGTATGTAGAATACAACAGAAATTTAAATCCATTGCATAAATCTTAGAGAACTCTCAGTAATTCTACTTAGAGATATACAGGCATAAAGTCTATGAATCACAAAATTTCTGAGGATCTATGGTCTATGATTCAAGGATCCGTGGTTCTCTGGCTCCAAGATCTTGCTCTGACAAAACAAAATTCTTGAGACTCAAAGAGAGAACTTACAGGGGTGCCTGGGTGGTTCAGTTGTTAAGTGACTGCCTTCGGCTCAGGTCATAATCCCAGAATCCTGGGATTGAGCCCCGTATTGGGCTCCCTGCTCGGCGGGAAGCCTGCTTCTCCCTCTCTCACTCCCCCTGCTTGTATTCCCTCTATAGCTATATTTCTCTCTGTCAAATACATAAAATCTTAAAAAAGAGAGAGAGAGAGAGAGAGAGAGAGAGAGAGAGAGAGAGAGAGAGAAAGAGAAAAGAGAGGGAGAGCAAGAACTAACTTGGATTAGACCCACACTGAGTATCCAGGGTAGTGACCACCCTTGCAGACGGCTGGGTAGGGATTTGCCTTACCACCCTAAAATTCAGCCCTTGATATACAAGATGTAAGTAGGGACACAGTGGTTGGATAAAATAAGAGAAACTGAAGAGTCTTAGGACATTTCTACCATTATCGTTATTCCCACCTTCTGACTATCTTAGGAACTGCCACCTATGGAACACCCTGTTATTTAGAGGAACACAGGACAGGAAGAGAATAGAATGGGACATTTTCTTATCTTATACCCCATCTCACTCCCCCAAATGCCTTGGAGGTAGAATGGCAGTGGCAGCAAAGACCTCGCAGCTCGAAGTAAATTAAGTATAAAAAAAGGACACACCCAGAAATGCAGCAGGAACCTGAGGGATACAGACGTCCCTTGCTGCATATAAAGTACAAGAATGAGGGCACCTGGGTGGCTCAGATGGTTAAGTGTCTGCCTTTGGCTTGGGTCATGATCCCAGGGTCCTGGGACTGAGTTCTACATAGGGCTCCCTGCTCCTTGGAGAGCCTGCTTCTCCCTCTGTGCCTCGCCTCTCACTGTGTGTTTCTCATGAATAAAGAAAAAATCTTTAAAAAAAATAAAGTACAGCAATGAGAAATCACATGGCTCAGTCTTCTATGTGGTGAATATTAATCCTGCTCCAAGCTTTTAAAAAGTTTGCATTAATGTCTGCTGTTGAGTTCCTTGGTAAGGCGGGCCTCCCTCCCTCCAAGTCAAGTGAAAGGGGCCATCAAGAATCTTGAAAGCACTGGAGGAAAGCAGCCCATCTCCACAGAAACTACATTCCAAGCTGAAAATGCATATTTTAACTGCAGTGGTTCAAGACCACCAAAGAAAATGTTCAAATGGATGGAAAGCCTGTTTCTAACTGAATCACACAAGACCACAGCACATTTCCAGTAGAACAGGTAACTACTGGAGTCATCCAAAAGATAAGAATAGCTGACCGACAGGCAAATGCATGAAGATTGTCCTTATTTTTTTTTTTTAAGATTTTTCAAATTAGCTTTTGTATCTTTCCTTTTGACTAAGAGAGTCAGAAGGCAACTGACACCCCAAAGGGGAAAAATACCCAGGGAGAAGGCCAAGTTTCTGAGAAGTGAAAACAACTCTTCCATTTCTTTTTTAGTTAATACCTGGGGCTTCCCCACAAGGAAAAAAGCCCCAAAACATGACTGCCTTCATTGTGCATGTTCATAGTCCCATAAGAGCTAACGAACTAGCCAAGCCTGCAAAAATGTCTTGTCAGGACATTTTCAGGAGTTAGACCAAAAGGCCTAGAAGCACTTGGTGAAAGCTTTGTGAATGGAGGCGCTTCGGTGAGCCTCCCCATCTGGGAAGCCAGGCTCATGCAGTAGCACAGTCAACATTTCCTATTAGCAAAGGCCTACACAGTCAGACGTGCTGGAAACCCTGAGTAGTTCAATGGTGCCATCCCTATTTTCCAGACTGAGAGATGAGGAAAAAAGTTGAATAAGTCACCCATCTATCATCTGCAGCATCGCGGAGTGCCAGAATCAGTGTGCACCCTCCCTCCTGGACCACGCCCACTGGTGTGCTCCGTATCAGGGCTCCCCAAGCTTCCGCTTCACTTGGTGCAGCTCACCTCCTCTGACACACCCCGTCCATGAGGAGACTCACCAGCAGCAGAGAACAGCCAGGTTCAAAATGCTTGCAAATCCCTGACAATTTAAGGGATTGAACAACAAGCAGGGAGGCTGTTGGTGGGGAATGGAAGAGTAATTTGGTCATGCTCTCTTCTTCTTGCCTCCTAAGAAAAAACAGTATTAGCACAATTCTCCCCTCCTTGTCACCCCATTCACCAAGCAGGTGTGACCAGGATCTATAAAATTCTCAGGTGCGAAGCTTGGGTGTCAACCAATCAGCAACAGGAGATTCACTGGGGGAAGAAAAACTGAGGTTTCCTTCTTTTTTTTTTTAAGATTTGAGACATATTTATACTCATTTTACACTTTAATAGGAATTCTTAGGAAAGAAATGATGAGGATCGGGGGTCAAGCTATACCCTTTCTTTGGAAGCCAGGACAACAGTCAGCTTGGCAAATTAAAGGCACTTGTCTTAGGTTGAGGAACACATACTCTCCACAGCTTCCTTCTTTAGCCCCATGTGGTAGGGTTTTCACTTTTTACAATAATTCTTCATGGAAGAAGGATGAAAGTTGTACTTAATGAAGTTTCGGAAAAAGAATCTGATCCTTGCTCTGGCACTCAGATGCTGCATCTTTGTAAACAGCAGGCAAGGGTCTTTCTAAGATTTATAGGAAATGGCAATTGGCAAAGAAAACTTTAGCTCCTACTCTGGCCCCATAAAGCTGTACGGCTGGCTTTGTAGAGCTCTCAAAGAACGTTATTGAAAACAAAGGAGAAATCAATACCATTCAGGCCACTGCCAGCCCTTGGCCCCCAAAGTGAATCAACCTGGCTTCACCTACCTCTCCAAATAGTTAGCATCGGCTTCAAACAAACAGCAATGTATTTACAGGCCCCACTCCCCAAATCCTAAGAAAATTACCCCTGAAATGAAAGGTCTGCAAAATCTTTCATCTGTAATTTAGTAGTGATGCAAGGATTTTTCAGGTCAGATCAAAGAAAGGAAAGAAATGATCACTTTCTGCTCATCGTGTAGTGAATTTGATACTAACACTTGGTTGGCTCGCACCAGCCCTCCAAGTTGAGTCTGTCCAAGCCTACCAGTAGTGTCTCAGATTACCAAGAACCAAGTAATTAATAGGGGGTGGCCAGACTAATTATGAGTTTGGAAAGGAAAGAAATGAGAAGAAGCAACAATCACTGAGAATGGAGTCTTGTGTAACAAAATACAAAGTCTTTATTTCAGACTTTATTACAGGAACGGTAATAATTATCGAACACCCTCCTCCCACCTTGAAATAAAAAATTCCAAATGATTATGTCTTAGACCTTGCTCTTAGAAAACATCCTCCTTTTCTGCCCCAAATGAAACAACTTACATGTTAAGACACCAATTAAAACTCCAAAGAGCAACATTCTCTTCTACATACAACATTCTCTTCTTTAAGAATTGTGGATGAGGAGCTCCGCACGGGATTTTGCTGAAATAAAAAAGAATCTGTATTTCTAATGACACAAACAACCCCTTCCCATCAAGTCCCTTAATTTACAACTGATGGCCTGTCTTTTCACCTTGTCAGTCTTCAAATGCTTATTCTCTAACCATGATAGGGAAATGCCAAGTTGTCTGCAGAGGGAGGAAAATTTCTCAGTTATGCATCCAAATGTACTTGTCACACAAAAGAGCCCCAGTGCTGACTTGCCCAAGTCAGCTCTGAGCGACAAACTTCAGCCCTTACCGCCCTGAAGACAAAAGCAGGAACACATAAACGTTGAGGCAGCTCCCAGCATGGCTCTGGCTAGGCCACGACTTCATGCCGGGAGTGTGGAATTTCCCTGTCACATAAAACCACAGTGGGGTCAAGAGGCAGATGCACTTATCAAGGAGCAGAGCGGGACCTTTCAAGGTCTTTTCTGGCTTCGATGCTGGGGGTAGGGAAAGCAGTCCTTCTGGCAGGTCTAAATGCGCCGAGGAACTTCACTCCATTAGTGAATCCCTCAGCAGACTGACAAGGCAATTGATAAAAATTAAAATGTACTAAACACCTACTCTGTGCAAGGAATTAAGATAAGAACCTGTTAAGGCTATAAAGAAGTGGAGCAGAGTCCAACCCTCACTGGAGTATAAGCCTAGGTAATTATGATTAACCGTACAGCACCTTGTTGCCCCGTGAGTGACAGCTGTTTTTCCAAAAGCCCTTACCCTTCCTCCCCTGCTAACAAAAATTTGACTTCACTCAGTTATCAGGTGACTGTATTTTCCTAAAAAGTGGCTTTCCTCACAGTCTAAAAGGGTGAACCTTGACTGGTCAAAACTAATGGTTCTAAACTCTGCCTGCACATTGGAAACACCTGGGGAGTGGTTTACAAATTCTAGTGACTGGGCCCCACCCTAAGACTCTGATTTAGTCAGCAGACATGGGTCCCAGCATCCAATAGTTTTTTAAAGTCCCCAGGTGATTCTAATGTCACCAGTGGTTGAGAACCACTGGTCTAAGTCAACACTATTATTTGATTCTGTCATTAGTGACTGGCTTAGGGTTGGTCATGTGGTTTAGTTCAGATCAAAGATATGAGAAGGCATCTTCCAGAAAGCTTCTAGGAAGGTTTCCTTCAGGTTTAAAAGCACAAAAGAAAGGTTTCTTCTCTTTTTCTGAGCTTTGGGCAGTGTTTTAAGATGAGATGAGGTCTGAATAGGGGCAAGCGATTTGCAACAGTAAAGGGAATTGTCACTAGAGCTCAATACCTAGTAGAAAGCAGAAGAGAAAGATAAACACATAGACCATAATGACACTGTTGGACTAATGAAGTAGCCAAAACTGCAACCTCAGGTTCCTGAAGACCAGTGACCTTCATAGATCTTGTTAGCACACTGAAAACATCTATTCTTAAAAATACTGTTGTCTGGGTCTTACCCCTAGAGGATCTGATTTAACTGGTAAGTTGTAAGATAAGATAATCAGGACTTTTTTTCTTTTTTTTTTCTTTACTTTAAATTTATTTTATTTTTTGATAATTAGGATTTTTAAAAATATTCCCAGTTGGTTATATTGCACAGCCAAGCTTGAGAACCATTGTTCTAGATTTCTTAATGACTGTGACAACAGATTTCCTATTGTTTAAGCCAGTGATTCTCAAAGTGTGTTCCCCTCAACCAGCACCACCAACATCACCTGGAACCTTGTTTGAAATGTACATTTTTAGCTCTCACCCCTGACCTTCTGAATCAGAAAAGAATTTAAGAGAACATGTATCTGATACACAGTCTTCCACTTCAGATAGAGTTGCCTTTCTAGTTACATCTGGCCCAATATTATGAGAATTGTCCAACAGAAAAGTGGGAGAACTGTATAGTGAACAAGTAATATTTTGCTTTATTTGCTTTACCATCGATCTCTACAACTATCCAACTCAATCCATCCATCAATCCATTTCTTTGATGTGTTTCAAAGTAAGCTACAGACATCAAAATATTTCACTCCTAGACACTTCAAGTGTCCATATCTCAAGCCAGAGTTCAACCCTATTTAAGGTTAAATTTATACTGAGTAAAATGTACAATTCTTTTTTTTTTTAAGATTTTATTTATTTATTTGACAGAGAGAAACACAGCTAGAGAGGGAACACAAGCATGGGGAGTGAGAGGGAGAAGTAGGCTTCCTGCTGAGCGGGGAGCCCGATGTGGGGCTTGATCCTGGGACTCCGGGATCATGACCTGAGCCAAAGGCAGTCGCTCAACCAACTGGGCCACACAGGCGCCCCAAATGTACAATTCTTAATGAGTTTCTAATTACCTTCTGTTTATGCATATATTTTAGTAAAACTAACATTTATTAATTTACATGTCCTAAGCATACATGTTGTAGAGTCATTGCCAATTGTGTTAACACAACAATGTCTCAATCACATCTTAGAGTTTTCACATTCATAAAGTAGGGTCTTTCATCTTGTAACTTTTATGATAATAAATACTGTCAGGTGTTAGATGTTATTAGTGATTAAAACTTCAATCAAAAATGTCTTCCCATGGGCCGCTGGGTGGCTCAGTCAGTTTAGCATCTGCATTTGGCTGAGGTCATGGTCCTAGAGTCCCAAGATGGAGACCCACAGAGAGCTCCCTGCTCAGTGGGCAGTCTGCTTCTCCTTCTTCCTCTGCCTCTCCCCTCACTCCTGCTCTCTTTCTCTCTCTCAAATAAATAAAATCTTTTTTAAAAAAATGTCTTCCCATTCTTTTAATCTTCTGGGTAGTTTTAACTGGTGGGTTCCCTGAAATGACATGATATTCTCTTTAAAAAAGAAAACTGCTCCTATCTGCAGATATCCTCTGTGTGAATCAGGGTTTCTCACTGTTGTATAACCTAAACAAAACACAGCAGCAGCTGCTACTACAAATTCTCATTTGTTTTCATAAAGAAAGCCTCATTGCACATGGCAATTAATCATAATAAGTAACCATGACAAATGTAGCTTTTAAAATAGAACTTTTAATATACTCATGCCTACTGATAGTTTGAATAAAATAAGACTTCATGAAGGGGAAAAAAGGAAAAGTTCCACTGTTAAAAATTTTGAAAACCACTAACTCTAATCTATTACTCTTATCCTATTGATGAGAAAACTGAGGCATAAGTACCAGAACCTCTTCACTATGTATTATAAAAACTGAATTAATTCATGAATATTTATTGGCATGATTATGTGCTCTGTTATGTGCTTGATCCTGTGGGTTTAAAAGTAGAGGAAGGCATGGTGCTTTCCTCATACCAGATGACTAGCCCCAGAGAAGAGGAAAAACTAACATGGATAACACAATGCAGGGATGGTATAAGTTCTAACTATACAGACTACAGAAGTGTTCCTTAAACACAGAGACAGGACTTAGAACAGCCAGGTAAAAGTTGTATAAGGAAAGGGGAGGTGGGAAAAAGTTGTCCAACATAACAAGTCTAGGGTATATTTTGTGGAAGACAAAAGCTAGTAGAATCATTTGATGTTCCTCCTACAGTGCCTCTGGGAGTTAGACTCATTATTCATTCCACTTACTGTGGGTAAACTCTAAGTCCTCTACTTTTCCATTTATCTCGTCTCCAGATCTTTGGATTCACCTTCAAATTCGACTAACGCCAGTTCCTAAACCAAACATACAGAGGTCCCATTATGCTAATCTAGATTGGATTTGTTCTTTCTTTTCTTTTTTTATTTTAGTTGGGAATGGGAGCCATGAGTGTAGGGACAAGATAACACAAAAACAGATTTTTCTAGGATAGGATTAAAAATCTTGCTGCAGAAAGGTAAGAAATGAACCACTATCAAGATTGTGTCAAATTCAGGAGGAGGAGGGCAGCAACTGAATCCACTTAGCTTTGCAAAAAAGCCCCCTAGTAAGACTTTTGCCTTCTAAAGCAATAAGCATTACCAGTATTACAAAGATCATTTAAGTTTCTAAAATCTTACTCTTTGGCATTGTTCAGATTAAGTTCCTTAATACTCGGAGCTTCAGGCCTCCTGGATCATTGCTCTGAAAATCTAAAACATATGACAGGGAAATTCTAGTGAACACAACAAGAAATTCTGCTTATTCAAAATTACCAGTCAGTTCAAATGCCCAATATGTGTGGAGTGCCACATGTTCAAAGCCGTAAAATTTAGATGTTGTTTACCCAAGCAGCTTGCATGGATGTCAGGCCAGGCACAAAAAATGTCAACGCTCACTCCTTCTGTAACTATACACTACGCTCTCTCCCAACCTGGAACTGGCTATGGATATTCAATAGTGCCACAGGGCCCTAGGAAGTTCTTAAATAACCTTGCTCACTGTAAGCACTCAGACCTACACTCTTTGGACAACTGCTTGTAGCTATGTAGCCTCAAGAATGCTAATTAGGTCACTCACAAAAGGTAGGTGCTCTCAAAGGATTTGGTCACGCCTAAAAGCAATCCTGCTCTCCTGAACTTTTGGTTTGTCTGCTCCTAAAAGAAGGAATAATGCTACTCCAGTTCTTATGTCCAAGTTCCAAATCAAGTGATGTTGCCTCGTCTTTGTGATTCAGTATCTTATGAGTATCCATGCCAAGATTAGATGACCGTAGAGTTGAGGGTCCATATTTGGGCTCTCTATTCTGTTCCATTAGTTTTTTGTGCCAGTTCCATACTGTCTTGATGACTACAACTTTGCAATAGAGCTTCAAGTGAGGCAATATGATGTTATTAGTGTTTAAAGTGTTATTAGTGATTCAGGGTCTTTTCTGGTTCCATACAAATTTTAGGACTTTTTTGTTCCAGTTCTTTGAAAGGGATGGCACTGAAAATGTAAATAACTCTGAGGAGGATAGATTTTTAACAATGTTTATTCTTCCAATCCATGAGCACGGAATATTTTTCCATCTTTTTGTGTTTTTCTCAATTTCTTCCATAAGTGTCTGTAGTTCCTATAGACCCTTCACCTCTTTAGTTAGGTTTATTCCTAAGTATCTTACGGATTTGTTGCTATTGTGAATGGAACTGATTCCTTAATTTCTCTTTCTACAGTTACATTGTTAGTATATAGAAAAGCAACTGATTTCTCTGCATTGATTTTTGTATTCTGCCACATTGCTGAATTGCTGTGTGAGCTATAGTAATTTAGGGATGAAGTCCTTCAGGTTTTCCACATAAAGTATTATGTCATCTGCAAAGACAGAGAGTTTGACTTTGTCTTTGCCAATTTGAATGTCTTTTATTTCTTTTTGTAGGTGACATGCTGTGATGAGCACTGGGTGTTATACTTAACTAATGAATCACTGAACACTGCATCGAGGACTAATTGTGGTACTATACAGTGGCTAACTGAACATAATAAAAGAAGATGTTGTCCTTATATACAATATTACTCAGCCATCAGAAAGGATGAATACCCAACATTTGCATAAACCTGGATGGAAATGGAGATTATGCTAAGTGAAATAAATAAAGCAGAGAAAGACAATTATCATATGATTTCACTTATTTGTAGAATATAAAGAATAGCATGGAGGACATTAGGAGAAGGAAGGGGAAAATGAAGGGAGGGGAGAATCAGAGGGGAAGACGAAACATGAGAGACTCTGGACTCCTGGAAACAGAGAGTTTTAGAAGGGAGGGGGTGGGGGGATGGGTTAGCCTGGTGATGGATATCAAGGAGGGCACATATTGTGTGGAGCACTTGGTCTTATAGGCAAACCATAAATCATGGAACCCTACATCAAAAATGAATGATATACTGTATGGCAACTAACATAACATAATAAAAAAAATAGATCCATATAAACTAACATACTGCAGAGGGAAAATTCTAAGTAAGCATTATCTATCACAGGATAATGTATTTGTGAAGAGTCAAGGGAGTTATTTTTTATTGAAAATGGGTAGATTCAAGGAGAATTTACTACCACTTCTTCCATGATCAAGGAAGACTTAATGAGAAATTGAGATACACACTAAAGAAAACATCTTTCAATTTGAAGCAAGATGACTCTTGAATTCTGTATTAAAAAATAAACATTGGGGTCAGGTGTTACTCTTCAGTGGCTCCAGTCATATAGAGACCTCAAGGGTCCCCTTGTAGTAAGCACAGTATTCTAGGACTGTAGAAATAGACATGGAAAGGTCGCCTGGGTGGCTCAGTGGGTTAAGCCTCTGCCTTCGGCTCAGGTCGTGATCTCAGGGTCCTGGGATCGAGCCCCGCATTGGACTCTCTGCTCAGCAGGGAATGTGCTTCCTCCTCTCTCTCTGCCTGCCTCTCTGCCTACTTGTGATCTCTCTCTGTTAAATAAATAAATAAAATATTTTTTAAAAAAGAAAAAGAAAAGAAATAGACAAGGAAGACCATGACACATCATAACTTAACCAATTTTCTTCAACACTGGCTTTTTGTCCGTTCAGAGCCGCCTCCTTATAACATCACCCACCTCTTGGCCAATGGATCTGTTGAACATGCTGTTAAAAGGGAAGTGAGAAACTCAAGACATCAGAATTCAATATAGGTCCTTATGAGTTCTAGGGATGATCTTCGGTCCCTAGCGTCTGCCTAACACTAACAAATTGAATTAACCAGCTTCCAGGAAGCAGCAGGTGACCAACTCCATTAAGCTAGTCGACATTTTATTGTCATCTGTGACTGATGAGCTATTCATGGGATTCCTCTTCTCTTTGAGATTCCACTCACTTAAACCCTTATTATACATCACGTATGCAGCCCACATGAAGATAACATGGCTTGATTCTCCCTGATGGAGCAGGATAATGCCTGCTGAAATTGATTATATTGGTGTCTGACTTTAAGTAAGAGTTGAGCTTAGGATATTGATCTCAGTTTGCAAAATATTTCTTTAATCACTTGATGAGCTATTCTTTGAGATATTTAAGCTGGCTTTCTGTTTCTAGTCTGAACATTAGACCCAAATCCCAGGTCCATTTCTAAGATGATTAGGGCCCACGGTAATTATGGTCAGTGGTCTAAGGGCTACAGACTCAAATTCCAAAAACACGTCAAAATGCTCTGTAGCTATTGTAAGGGGAAAGTCAAAGAGACCATGAGAAAGAGCAAAAACACTGCCAAATAGCCCTCCACGACAGATGACACATCTTTACAAAACACTCAGGAGGCATCCTGCCAACAGTGTGTTAAATGGTAAACAGCCACTCTATCAACCAAGAAAGAGGGCAGCTTCAAGAAGAGGGAGAGGCAAAGATAAGGAGATATCCAGTAAGCCCAAGTTTACTGTGGAACCCCATTGTCCACATCCAGGAAATGGATATCTGACTGCTCCCTACAGATGAGTAGGAGAGCAGCTCCCAAAAATTACATGGCTCTTGCAATCACAAACCTCTTTGTAAGTCACACCCAATCAAGAAACAGCACACTGACCCAGCTACTGGTGATTTTCATGAGTTAATTACACTGGTAAAACCTGAACCTCTGAGTCCCTAAACATGCTTTATTTGGGTCTTCAGTACCAGGAGCTTTTGCTCATCAAACATCTCACAGCTCAGAGAAAGTTCTTGAATTTTCAAAGTTGGTGGTGACAGGGATGATGATAGTGATGGAGCGGGGTGTTTTAATCTATCAGGGGCCTTAAGATGGCAGACCATTAGGAAGAGCTCGAGCTCTAGTGAGAAAAACCTGACTTTGATTCCCAACTTTGCCAATCACTATATGTATGACCTTAGACAAATTACTTCCTCTTTTGAAATATTAAGTTTGTCATTTGTAAAATGAGAGTCATAATAATACCTGCCACATGGCTATTATGAGACTTTGAAAAGCAGATGAGATGATGCCTACAAAGCCACGGTACAGGGCTGGCACCTGGTAAGTACATAATGCACCATGTTATAGTTTCCTGATCCACACAGTTTTCTCAGAATCTAAGATACACATGCATGTGTGGATGCAGACACACACACAAACACACAAACACACACAATCTCTTTCCTCTGTCCTCTAACCTCTAATTCTCTAACAAGTATAGGCAATATAGGATATTCTTTGTTACTATCATCAATGCAAATTAAAAAATTCAAAGAAGACTCAATATATAAAAAGCTAAACACTATGCAAAGTGCTCTAAAGATGGATGGAAAGTTTATGTTGAAGAGTTGGAAAACAGAAGCGGATAAAGCACTTGAGTCACAAAGACCTCTCTTTCCCTTTATTCAAGCAGTTCCTGAAATCCAATTTTCTCTATAGAATCTGCCTTAAGTAAGAAAGGGGGAGGGGTACCTGGGTGGCTCAGTGAGTTAAGCATTTGATTTTGGCTTAGTTCATGACCCGGGTTCCTGGAATTAAGCCCTGCATTGGGCCCCCCGCTGAACGGGGGTCTGCTTCTCCCTCTCCCTCTGCCCCTCCCCCCTGTTTGTGCTCTTTCACATGTTCTCTCTCAAATAAATAAATAAAATATTTTTTAAAAAGGGAGGGTAATTGGTGGAAATCTTCAACAAGCCATTCCCTTAATATAGCTATCCAGATTGAAGACTGATGAGGAAGGGGATGGGTGAAAAATAGAACTTGAAGCTTCCAGAGAAAATGCAGGAATGGATTTGGCTATTCGTGACAACTGTGTATCAACAAGGTTCAATACCCCTATGCATAATATATACCCTAGCCTTGTGAATGGCATGCATAATTTTCCTCCTTGCAGGTACCATTATTGAGTACTAGCTTTTTCTGAGGACTTGCCATCTTTAGGACCCTGCTGGAAGCCAAGGAGGGAGAAAGGAGAATCAATGTATAAACTACTGGGGAAGCAGGTGGGAAAGGACAGAGTATTCACACCCTCCCCTTCAATCTCCAAAGCAATATATATGAATATTATACCTATGAAAACAGACATCTATATACACCACACAAATATATCATGCCTCTGTTTTTGGCAGGCAACCAACTAGCCCCAGGTGCAGCCTTAAGCAAAATCTCTTAGCAGCCACTTGTGGTGGCCATGAAATATGATCAGATAGGAGTCATATTCCTCATACCTGTTCAACTTTGAAACCAAAGTCCTGGAAAAACCAATGAATTTATCCCCAGCTTGCCTATTCAAAGAGTCAATGGTTCCAAAGCAGCAGGATTTTCTCTGCTGGCATAGATACATAAGCTGTTGTCAGCCAAAGTTAAAGTGGGGACTTTCTGAGAATATGTATTTCATGAGAAGGCAACAAAGAAACTAACCACGTGATGACCCTGCTTAGACTGGTCTTAGACTGGGAGATATTCTGCAAAAGAAGACAAGTGGGAACATAGTAAGCCCCCAAGACCCCCGAAATGATTAGGGAAGCATATAAAATTTATACTTTCTTATATAATTACTTTCCAACATCGTGAATTTTCACAAATCTAGAACTCGATTTGCTAATTCTTCTTTGCTAAGGCACTGCAATATTCACTTCAACATATATGTATTTAGTAACTAATGTGTGCCTAAGGATGTGTGTGTTGAGGTTTCAGAAGTGGTGAGGGAAAGTCAGGAGAAGACTCAGAAGTACATGGCTCCTGACTTCCAGAGTTCTGTTCATAGTCACACACACACACACACACACACACACACACACACACACACACCATAAAATAATCGTACAAGGGAGAATGTAGTAGTTTCAGAAAAAAAAAAATGGGTCAGGCGGTCAAATTTAGAATAGACAGACATCAGAATGAATTAGGGAAATCTCCATGGAGAGCAAGAAACTTCAACTGGGACTAAGTATTCATTCATTTGTTCGTTCATTCACTAAATAGTCATATCCTATGTAACCGCAGGCACTAGAAATACAATAATGAGAAAAATAAATATATCTTTTCTCATGGAGCTTGCTAGTTAAAAGGTAACCAGACTGTGATCAAATTTCTTATAGTACAAATGGTGGCAGTGTCTGTGTGCTTGCTTTCAGCCTTCCTATGCTTCATCTATTTCTATCTTTCCTGGTGGTTCCCTGATGATCATCCTAAGGGCTCCAACTCATTGAGGGCTTACCATGTTTCAGACACTACTACAGACATAGGTCCTTGCTTTATCTCATTGAATCCTTGAGCCGACCTTATAAAATGAGTATGATTATCCTTGCTTTGAGCTGAGGGAATCAGATCCAAAGATGTTAAAATTTTACCCAAGGTCACACAGCTTAGAAGGATTTCTCGATCCAAACCTCTTAAGATTTCAAAGCTGCCTATTTCTTGAAGATCCAGGTGTAACTTAAGGGTTTCAGAAGAAATATTTTGTTATCACATCCATTAAAATAATGAAAGAAATGTTGCAAATAGTTATAAAGCTTTAAAAGCTTTCTTTTTTGGCTATCGACTAGGTAATCCAGTCAAACGATAATTATACTTTTGTTTCTCCTTGGCCACCAAATGAATAAGTTTGTATTACTAAAAATCAAAATAAATGCGTTCTCTACTTAAGACTTATATAATCTTTTTTATTTATAGTCTGAAACATCAACTTCCTTTTTCCTGCGGCTTCCTGAAAAAGATGATCTAAAGAAGACCTGGCATTTACTTCAAAACGCTGATTCCCTGGTACCTTTTCTCTCCCTTTCCCCTAAATGCCCAATTTCAAAGGCCACCATCAATAGGATATGACAGGAGATTCTCCTGAGAACTTAAGAACCCTCCCGCAGAATTGCCGCTCAACCCAATCCTCCCTAAGGTGACCCAGCAAAGGAGGGGAGACCTGCCGCAGTGTGCAGACATTTTCCATGGCTTCTTTTAAGGAACAGCTGGGCCATAATAGAAGGTTACTCAGGGATACCCATAGGTTTGACAGGAGCCCATATTTTAAACAGGGAGGATACTAAATCCATCCAATTCCTGGAATGTTACTACTCTCTCAGGAACCCAAGAGAAGTTTCTGATGCTGATCTATAAATCTCCCTGGCCTAAAATACCCAAAATTAGTTTCTGTGCCATGGGAACATAAAAATGATATGGCTTTCTTCTTTGACATGTCAGTTAATAAAGAGTGGGAGGTGGGGCCCGGATGTTGCCTGACAGGTTTCTGAAGGGTTTACTCGTTAAAAATGGGAAGCACTTTAATTACCTGTTTGGTTTTTTTGTTATATGTGTGTGTTATATGTTAAAAAAAAAAAAGGTCATAAGGACACTCAGGAAATTATATCATTAATTATGCCTGTCAGAACATTATGTGGCCTAAAGTAAATGGAAATCTCATAGGGCTTTTTTTTAGTTTTTAGTTTTTAAAATGTTTTTAAAATATTATTTTCATAATATTTTCATAGAGTCTACTATAAGTACTTGATTAATGAACACAGTGGATTTGGGGGGGTCACAGAAAATCCAACAAAATAACTGAAAAATCTGTGTCTTTTTTGACTTTGGAATTTGTTATTTAATGACTTGCTTAACAGAAAACTTACTTCTCCAAAGTATGTGCTACTTAACCTAATATTATGTTAATATGCATTCCTAATATACAGCATATATTAGGAATGTATATATGACTAATGTTAATTTACATTCCTAATATACAGTAGCCATGAGAGAATGGGAGCCTAAAAGATATACGGAGAGAGGTGGTGGGTTGGGAATCATGGAACCTGAAAGACATCCCCCACCAAATCGGGGAGATAGGACTGTCATTCTCCTATGACACGTTATACCCCTGATCTATAAACCCACTGGCTTTTGGAGCCAGGAATGAATGATAGCACAATACACTTCAAGCATCTCTAAACTAATAGTCAAGAGTGGGTAACCCTCCCTGACCAATGCAGAGAAGAACATTCTGGTCTTGGGCCATATACTGCCCGGGACAACTGCCTGATTGTCCCAGATCCTAGTTCCCATTTGGTCCTGTTGGGTTGGAAAGTCAACCTTATGGTTCCTGTGTCTCTGAACGATAAAGTCTGTAACAGGCTTGGAAGAGGATCCCCACCCCATGTATTCAGTCTAGAACCAGTTTGTGGGGAGTCCTCAAGGAAGTAGCCACGCAGATTCTTAAAAGAACTGAAAGAAAAGAAGGAATAATTAGAGCCCTGGTGGCCTGGAGAAAAGAAAATTTTAACCAATATACTCTAAAGCCAACAAGATCCTTCTAAATGCTCTGCAGGGATCCCACCCTCTTCATGGCTCAGTGGTTAACAACCATGGTCACTGTCATTCTTACTAGAGGGTTCAGCATGCAAAGCATTCATAAATATCTCCATCTGTGAGTCTGTCATGAATAAACAGGGTGTCTTCCAATATGGGTATGGCATCAAAGAATGGATGAGACCCTCAAATGCACTACAAGTGGAGGAAAATAAATTAATGCAAATTTCCTCGAAACCTACTTGGCATAATGTACGAAAATGTTGACTCCAAGCGAGCAATCTCCTTGCTAGAAATCTACCTTAAGGAAATCAGAGACAGGAACACAAATTTATATTCAGGAATGGTTATCTCTGAATTATCATAATAAAAAATTGAAAACAAATTAAATATTAACAATAGGAGACTGGTCAAATACATTCTGAAACATCTATACTGTGGAATTTAAAGACTGTTAAAAGTACTGTTTTTTGTTTGTTTGTTTGTTTTTAAAGATTTTATTTATTTGACAGAGAGAAACACAGCCAGAGAGGGAACACAAGCAAGGGGGACTGAGAGAGGGAGAAGCAGGCTTCCCGCCGAACAGGGAGCCAGATGTGGGACTCGATCCCGGGTCTCCGGGATCATGACCTGAGCCGAAGGCAGTTGCTTAACCAACTGAGCCACCCAGGTGCCCCAAAAGTACTGTTTTTGAAAAATACTTAATGACACGGAAAAACATCCATGTTAATGATGACTGAGTTATTGGATTATGGTGATTTTTACAGTAATGCTTTTTCAAATTTTCTACCATTAGCAAGAATGACTAATATTCAGGAAAAAATACATTATAGAACAAAAAAGAAAGAAAGAATGTTGTGCCCAATCTTTGACCAAACAATGATTCAGTCTCCATATTCTTCTCCAGGATACATGGAGGGCCCTTTTGTATTTGAATGGAAAGTCATCACCTATTCACACTGGAGAGCTGAACTGAGTGCAATTTTCTAGCTCCTCTTAACACTCAGGCAGGCTGTTCCAGGAGAACTTAAGAAGGCATCCTATACACAATACAGCCAGCAAACTATAGATGAACCAAAGTTTGTGCAGAGACTGGTTCCTTGGCAGCCAAGCTCAGAAGGGCTGGTCTTCCTCCTGAGTTCCTTAATGGCTGCTTAGCAAAGGTCACACCAATACTGATGGTGGCCTTGGACTGAGAGGGCAGGACACTAGTCATTAAAACAGAGCCAACTGTCCCACAGCACTTGTCGCCAGTGTAATTGGTGTCTTGCTTTCCCATGCCCTTATTCCAGGAAAAAATTATTTGGTTGGGTTTGGGGTTTTTGTAAACTACAGTGACCCTTCTCCCTGGGTCCTTCTAACAAAGGTCCATATCCTCCTCCTCTTTAGTAAACTCAATATGTATTCATCAAAAGGCAATTTTTCCCCTGCCACCCTCTGAATATGTCAATCACATCACAGAGGGGTACATAGAGGAAGATAAAACTTCTAAAACATAAAAAAAAAAAAAAAAAACTCTGTCTCTATCCAAATCCCAGGCAGATTTTGCCAAACACTTTCCCCTGAAATTGTTAAGGCCACGTGTTTGAACAGGAAATTTAATCCACATGTTTCTGATTCATATGTACACTTAATGCATCAAAATATCATCTCTTTGAAGTCCAAATGGCCTTTTTATAGACTTCTTCCTTAGGAATGGAAAGTTGCGCTTGGCCAAGAACTAACAAATTTGAACCCTCCAAAGTCCAAGTTCTTTCAAAGTTCCCAACTCAGGAGATTGAACCATGATCTGAAATATACCTTCCATCCCCCTAGCCACCCCAATATGACTAGAAATCTTGGGATACTACATTCCACCAAGCTTTCTCAATCTTGACCATATACTTTCATGGAGTTTTCCAGTGAAAAACAGTTAAGAGTGAACTCCCGGTGAATTACCACAATAACCGCAGGAAGTTAGGCCAGCGCATCTCCCCTTCCAGGAACCTGAGAAGGGAAATCAAGTGATTATCCAGGAGCGGGGCAGAGCCAACAATTTGGTCTCAACTGCAGACCAGGGGGTGGGATCCCAGAATTTCTCTGGGAACCCTGATGGTATAACATCACAGGTGGAATATTTGGATTCAGAGTTTCCATAATTCTATTCCCAAATGCCCCACTGGAGATACCGTTCCAAACCTCATGCTAAACAGAGAAGACTGTAAGCCCATGTAGCTTCTTTAAATCTCTTATCTGAAGATGATTTGAAACATAAATTGATGCTGTCCAAACTGGAAGTGGGGAAGAACATTGGGATAGATGGGAGAGAATTAGTCATTTCATGCATACAGTGTTTCCATCAAGCTGAGCCCTCCCCACCAGCTGCATCTCAAGTCACCCACAGTCTGTGGGACAGGGGAGGATGGGGCTATCAGAGTTAAACAGAGAGGATCCACTCTGCCTCTGAAGTCCTCTCCAGACAGCAGGTCCCTTGACAACAAGTCTCTAATTAATTCACTGCCATTTTCACTGCAGCTACTCGGTATATGTTGGTCAATAAACTTTTATTGAATAAATCAAGTGTGCATACATGAATTCTCACCTCAAGGTGTGCTTCTGGGACACTGGCCTAAGACATATCTGGGGATTTTTCGAGATAACATAGAGGAAATAAGTGTGTTCCAGCCAAAAGGAACAGCAAGTACAAAGGCCTGTAGGTGAGAAAGGAGAAGCTTGGAAGATGGTGGACTATGACCTGAGCAGCGCTGAGTTGGGGAATTATGATAGGACAAGCACAGGGAGCAGAATCTAGCTTTGAAAAAAAAAAAAAAAAGAATCTAGTTTTTAAGGACCCACATTCAGTAATTTGTACATAGGCTGTTGTGGGAAGCCAAAGAGGTCTGTTATCAGGAGACGGGTAAGGAGTGATGAGTTCAGATCCAAGTTTTAGAAAGGTATCACTGGCCTCTGTTACAGACTGAATGTTCTGAATGTCCCCACCAAAACACACCCAAATTCATATGTTGAAGCCCTAACACCCACTGTGATAGTGTCTGGAGTTAGGAGTTAATTAGGGTTAGATGAGGTCATGAGGGTAGAGCTCCCATGATAAGACACCAGAGATATCAAAAGAGATACCAGAAAATGTTCTCACTTCCTCTATCTGCCATGTGAATACACAGTGAGAAGGCAGCTACCTACAGGCCAGGAAGAGGGCTCTCACAGGAACCCAACATGCTGGCTCCCTGATCTCAGACTTCCATCATACCCAAATGGTAGAAAATAAACTTCTGCTGTTTAAAATCAAGGAATAAAGGAAAGAACGAAAGAAAGGAGACAGGGAGGGAGGGAAGGAGGGAGGGAGGGAGGGAAGGGAGGAAAAGAAAGAAATTTGAGTGTACACATTTAAATTAAATTTAATGGGCCCTTTTATCATGCTTTTGAGCATCCCTTCTACCTCTCTTCATTCATTTGTACTTCTAAAATTTAACTGCAGAAAAAATTATCAGTACCATCTCCCCAATATACCCACTATTAAGCATTATTTAGTAAAAATAATCAAATCTGTACCTTAAGAATTTTCCTGCCCTCTATCATTAATCTTTTCAAGTGGGCAAATGAATGGTCACTTGCAAATGGGCGTCAAACTCAGAGAATGTAGACTGCAAATTCAGTTAAGCTTGACTTCTTTTTTTTTTTTTTTTATTTAATTTTTTTTTTTTTTTTTAAGATTTTATTTATTTATTTCACAGAGAGATCGCAAGTAGGTGGAGAGGCAGGTAGAGAGAGAGGAGGAAGCAGGCTTCCTGCTGAGCAGAGGGCCCCAGGCAGGCCTCAATCCCAGGACCCTGAGATCATGACCTGAGCTGAAGGCAGAGGCTTTAACCCACTGAGCCACCCAGGCGCCCTAAGCTTGACTTCTTAAGATAATTACTGAAAATGTTTGTCAACACAAAGATAATGCACCGAAAAATATCTAGTCATGTCTACATTAGAGAGTAAAAAGAAACTGTGGCTTATTATTTCCATCCTTTTTAGGTTTTCTCATGAGCTTCACCAATCAAAACCATAATGTCCACACTTAAGTATAAAAAGCAACACTGATTTTAAATTGTTTTTAGAGACCTGCTCATCAAAACTCTGTCAACCCTGAGGATTGGCATGAAAGACATAAGGTCTCCTCACCTTTCAGCTTCCCCAGTAGAATCCATACTTCTGAGTTTTTTAGTGAGCCAAAAATTGGAATAAACTAACCAGGCCACCATTTCTTCCTCAAATAGTATATATTGCCATAACAATCAAGTACTTTAGAGAACCCAGTTAATGTGTTGCTTCTGTTATCCAGATGGGAAAACTGAAACAGGTGGACAATTATATAATATGCCAACAAGCTGGATTTAGAATTTGAAGGTCAGCATCTCTTGCCTATGGCTTAAACCTCTGAGTAGTATCATAGCCCAAAAGCTCTTCCTTCCTCTTAGTCTCATGGAACAGTAAGGAACCTTGGGGTTCCTAATCTGATTCTATGGCTTTTCAAAAAAATGCTTAACAGCCAGTCCTTTCTATCATCAAAATCTTATGCAAATGACCAGTATGTAAAGTCCATACTCTTACAGGGACTCTGGTTGAAGATCAAGTAGTGGGGTACTGAGAACACTCTTTCTATTTAATCCTGAAAGGACCCAAAGACTGACCAGTACTTCTCAAAGCACAGGTGGAAAATCTGTGACACCATTCATTCTTCAAGGCCTAAAAAGGTAAAATGACTGGCCTAGGGTCTCTAAGCTAATGAGAGAACCCAGCCTAAACCCTAGGTTTCCTAACTTTCTGTTGAGTGCTATGTCCACTATCTTACACTGAAATCTCCTAGCAAGAAATTTATTTTCTAAATAAGCAACCCCATGACTTCTACAACTTAAACATATGGAAGAAAAAAACATATAGAAGAAAGCAACGTATGGAAGAAAGAACCTTCTTGGATTAAGATATAATTATAAATGGGGAATAGTGTGATAGTTTAGATCAGGAATTGGCAAACACTTTTCTGTAAAAGGCCAGATAGTAAATAGTTTAGGCTTTGCCATGTAGTTTCTGTTGCATGAATTCAACTTCTATCACAGTCACAAACAATATGTAAATGACTATGCATGGCATGTTCCAATAAAACTTTATTTATGGATTCAAAAATATGCATTTCATATAATTTCACATGTCACAAAATACTATTCTTCTTTTGTTGTTTTTCCTCAAACACTTAAAAATGTAATAACTATTACTAGTTCACAGACTACAGAAAAATAGGCAGAGGGCCAGATTTAGCCCATGGGTTGAGTTTGCTGACCTCAGCCTAAAAGAAAATTTTGCTCTACAAAATGCTTAAACAGGACTGAATAGGATACACAGGTTCTTTACATGCTTAGCACATAATTCTTGGAAGAGCTCAGACAATGTAGTCACTCCCTAAGCATTATCATCTGAGTTGCCTTTTATTCAAGTCCTGAAGGCCTACCAGAACTCTGAGGAAAAAATAATGTCTCCTTGCCTCAGACTGGGAATAAGCAGGATCAGCTCCCTGTTAAGGGGCACAGTGGGAGTGAGTAAACTGATGGGGGAGAGTCTGTGGTTCACCTGGAAGAAGAAAGATGAAGGCCCAGACCCTGATGTCAGGATCCCACATATTTGATCCTAGGACTAATTCAAGCATATCAAATGAAAACATGTCTCATTTCACTCTGATTAAGTGTGATCCTAAGATCCTGGAAGTCACTTATTTGGCTCTTAAGTCAGAATCATTAATTCATTGGGTGGTATGTTTATAACTATCATGATATTACCCAACATGTGCAAATAAGGCCGTGTTGATGTGCTGTATTCCATCTTCTAGGAACTGGATGAGTTTTTCCCAAAGAAACAACTTTAAGAATAACTAGTAGTGTCAGCATTACATTAAACAAGCATAACTCATGGAATTTAGCCATAAAATGACTTATTCAGTGGAGCTTAATTGGTGGATACACTTGGGTGAAAATCTGAGCAGTCTAGGGGCTCCTGGGTGGCTCAGTCCTTCAGTGTCTGCCTTTAGCTCAGGTCATGATCCCAGGGTCCTGGAATCAAGGTCCACATCAGGCTCCCTGCTCAGCGGGAAACCTATTTCTCCCTCTCCCACTCCCCCTGCTTGTGTTCCCTCTCTCACTGTGCCTCTATCAAATAATAAATAAAATTAAAAAAAAAAAAAGAGAGAGAGAACAAGATGGGACCGGGGAGAGAGACAAACCATAAAAGACTCTTAATTCGGGAAACAAACCAAGGGTTGCTGAGTGATGGGGGATGGGGGTAGGGATAGGGTGGCTGGCTTATGGAAAAAGATAAAAAAAGAAATTAAAAAAAGAAAAGAAAATCTGAGCAGTCTCATGACTTTTCTGATAACCTTTAAGAAATATGAATATTCCAAACCATTAAATAAAATACCTAATCCCATGTAAACTTCAGTCTTGCTCTAAAGTTGCAACTTTTTTCCCAGTATGTCACCACTACCCAAAAAACCTAAGGACAAGAAATGGGCTACAGACAATTTCTGCCCCCTCCATAGCCCAGTACTTTATTCCTCCTCCCTCAGGTAGCTAAATGCACTTTCTGATGCCTCTGAATTGAAGTCATAGAAGTAAAGGAAATAAGGTGGATACATTCTTACCTAACTGATATGATTGTGATACTTCAACACCGCCACTCTCAGGACTCAGGCAAGTGTCTAAAGATTAATCTCCTGTGGGCACTCTTCTGTATTCTCGGGAGATGTTCCCTAACTGTGGATCTACCACCAGCATAATGCATTTCTTTTCTAGCTGGTGGCTTCTCCTTTAGCACTAAGAAACCCAGCTGTACCTCCAGCTTGTCTGCTGAGGTCAGAGTTCCCTTCCATGAGACCTTTCAGACATGACTTAAAAAGACCCTGTACCTGCTAGCTATCTCTTGCTGCAACCCCCATCACCAGCCCCAACAACTGTAAAAGTGCAGATCAATCCCATGCATAGTCCTCTCTCCTTTACTCCTCAGTTCAAACAGCTAGTCCACCTCTCACTTTTGACTTCCCAATGTTGACATGTCCACTGTATTCCAAGGGGACACACAACTCCAACCGGTGTCCTAGAAGCTGCTTTCTCTTTATTTGAAGAGAACAGAAAACAATTCCTTTGGAGAATACTTTGGGTTGGAACCCACTGTCCCCAAAAATGGTCTCCACAAATCCTCTTTCAAAAGTACTCCTCTCCTCAACCCTTTTATTCCCTCAATATGGATGAGGGGTTCAAGTTTTTAAGGTTTTTATTATTATTATTATTATTGTTATGTTATGTTAGTCACCATAAAGTACTTTATTAGTTTTTGAGGTAGCGTTCCATGATTCCTTGTTTGCATACAACAGCTCTCAGTCACTTGGTTTCTAACTCCCATTCTTACAGTTCAGTGTGAGACGTTATTTCTGTTGTTCCTAGGAATCAACAAAAGCTTCCCTTGGAACCTATCATGGTCCTCTACATTGCAGTCATTATGGGAACAGTTTACTGAAGCACTCCTTTGATGTAGTGTAACGAGATCGCAGTGCTAAAAGCATGTGCTGTAAAACCTAGTCACCACTGACGGCACTGGCCCCATGTGGAACGCCCTGCTTCTCCTGACTCACGTCCCACTAAAGTACCCCCGTGACCAGTGGAACAGTCAGTCATCGCCCTGAACAAACTATAAGCTTTATTTCTCAAAGTATTTGCTCTTGCTATTCTCTCTGTAACACCCTCTTGTTTCTCATCTAAAAATCTTACTGGTATTTAACCTTCAAGGCTTTGCTGAAATGCCACCACTGCCATAAAGCTTGCCTTAAAGCTCCCATTTGAATTCTCCTGTGTTCCCATAGCACTGTCACTGTGTTTTTACCTCTTCGTAGCCCCAATGTCATTGTCTTTAAGAGCTATTGTAGCCAACTGTTAAATGATGGCCTCCTTCACAAGAAAATAAGTTCTGGAGTGGCAGAGACTTTGCCTTCCAGGGGGTTACCAGTCTGTGTGAGCTATCTTCCCAGGTTCTTAGAGAGTTAGTGGCTAACACAGACAGCACCCCTTGTCACAGGTACAGATCACTGAAGTGCCTAGACTTTTGCATCCTTCCTTATAGGTCCTTAGCCAATGGTTGGCTGGTAAGGGAGTATGAAAGCCCAGCTCCCTAACTTCAAGGCAGGAAAAAGCTAAGCTGCAATTTAGGTTGCAGAGTTCCCTGGGGATTGTGTTGAGTGACTTACCTGGGTGAAATGTCTAGTAAGAGGCTGAGATAGAATTCATACCCAGGCATATTTCACTACCATAGACGGCTTATGATTTTAAGTATTATAACTAACATGTTAGGTTCTGAAGACAAAGGGGGTTAATCATGGCACTTAGGGAAAATAAAAGGAAAGAAGAATATTTCTGCATTAAACTATTACATGGAAAATGGGCAGATTAATCCATCTCCAAAGTATCTGTATTGCACAGATATTACTTTCCTAGTGAAAAAATGAAAAATTAAGAGTTTTGAACCCAGAGAGAACTGGCTGGATAAGTTATTTCATTTCTCCTAGCCTCAGGTTTTTCCTATATAAAATGGATATAATAATACCTAACTTTCCCTGTTACAGAAAGCATTAAATATAACATATACACAGGCGCCTAGGTGGCTCAGATGGTTAAGTGTCTGCCTTTGGCTCAAGTCATGATCCCAGCGTCCTGGAATCGAGCCTCATATTGGGTTCCTGGCTCAGAGGGGAGTCTTCTTCTCCTTCTCCCCCTGCTTCTTCACCTGCTCATGTGCCCGCACATATGCGCGCGCTCTCTCTCTCTCTCACTCTCTCTCTCTCTCATTCTGTCTCAAATGGATAAATAAAATCCTTTAAAAATGTTAAAAAATATATAACATATACAAAACCTGTACACAGTGACTAATACATGGTCATCACCCAGTTACTGGCCATCATAGTAGTATTGGTAGTAAGAATATAGACCTGGCTTCTGTGATCTGTGTAACACTAAGGCTCACAAGTACAAATACAAAACCCCACCATGCATAAGGCTAATCTCTGAATATAACGGGGTATTACTGACAGAAATTAAGACTTTGAAAACTGACAGAAAGAGTACCTACTTGGACCCATATACACTCTGTCTGGCATGTCAGGGATGATCTAGCTACCAGTAATCAATGACTGTTGGGAAACAAGAATAATCATAAAATCATCATGTGGAAACTAGGGGATGAGTCCTCCCCAAGACAGGCTGCAACTATAGAATTTCACACTGATTTTTAGTTTACCTTAAAGAAATAATTACATTTAATAAGGTAGTTGCCACTAGAGCATCAGGGTCTAGAGACTAAACTTCCATCATCTGGTGCATAAAAGTTATAAGCAAGATCTCTTTGGGGTGAGGAAGTCAGAGAGAGCCACAAAACAACCCAAAATGTATTATGACTCCAACAAAAGAATTTAGATATTGATATCTTAAGCTCTGTTGGGAGTCAAATATTGAGTTTATTCTTAGAATGGCTATGTAGAATGGCATACAGGGCACCGGATTGGCTCAGTCATTAAGCATCTGCCTTGGGCTCAGGTCATGATCCCAGGGTCCTGAAACTGAGTCCTACATTAGGCGCCCTGCTCAGCGGGGAGCCTACTTCTCCCTCTCCCACATCCCCTGCTTGTGTTTCCTCTCACTGTCTCTGTCAAATAAATAAATAAAATCTTTAAAAAAAAAAAAAAGAAAGAATGGCTATGTATAGTCATTGCTTCCTTTTGCCTCTTCTTTTTCTGGTTATAGATCAGGTTTGGTTTGGTTTGTTATGTGGATTATAAGAAAACAGCCCCAGATAGCCCTGACCTTTCTAGAGGTAACAGAATAGTACATGGTAGATTTGATTCATGAAGATGATCAAATGTGATCAAAACATTTATATGATCACTGGGATCTCCATCACTGGATGGAGAAGCAAATTAGCCAAATAAAAGCTAAATCACTATTTATTTTGGGCCAATTACCCCTCCTCTGTGTCTGGTTCCAGGTTAATCTGACAGACACACTGTTCTCCCATTAGAAGACTGAAATATTCCAAGTTTCTAAACAAATCTAGAAACATAGCCTCATAGAGGGCCTAGAGCAAATTGATGTTTTCTACATTCTCAACCTCAAGCGAACAGGAACAAGCCATAGCTTCATGGGTCTGAGCAGGCCAGGCTGATGCAAAAAGCTGATGGAGGGGGACAGGGAATAGAGTAGAAAACACTTTAAAAATGTATTTTCTGGGTACCTAGGTGGCTCAGTGGGTTAAAGCCTCTGCCTTTGACTCAGGTCATGATCTCAGGGTCCTGGGATTGAGGCCCGCATTGGGCTCTCTGCTCAGCAGGGAGCCTGTTTCCTCCGCTCTCTCTGCCTGCCTGTCTGCTACTTGTGGTCTCTCTGTCAAATAAATAAGTAAAATCTTAAAAAAAAAAAAAAAGTGTCTTTTTTTAAAAATTTCTCAGCCTTTGAGTTAAACTTAATTACATTTAAGGTAGAGAAGGGTATTGCCCCACCTCCATTTCCTTTGTATTTGTTCATGTCAATCATGTCTTCCTAACAGGTACAATAGTAAGTTGAGAAATAAATATTTCTGTCAATTCATCAGCTGGGTATTATGGAGGCAAAAAAAAAAAAATCAATCTCTTGAGTGAATTAAATTCGTTTGAGTGTTTGTTATTGTACGGAATTCAGACACTCTGATCTGAATGCTCCAATTGTTTTTGCACAACATAAAAAAATGCAAGTGAAAAAATCATCCTTCAGTTCTAAGAGGTAATTCACATAAATAATTCCCAAAACACAGACACAGAGAGGGACTATCATACACAAGGAATGGAACTTGAAGACCCTGGATTAGCTACTTGGCCTGGTTATTAGACTGACCTTGACTCTGGACATTTTTTTTTCTTTTCATCTCCTTTATAAAACTTACATGTGAGCTAAGAGACACAGACTCACTAGATGAAATCTAAGATTGCTTCTAACTGCATGACTCTGAACCTGGGGGAACAGCCATGTTACACATGCAATATAATTATATAATATAAAAACATAGTCCTGTCTGTAAATAGAAGCGCTATAGCAGTTAATATCTTCCCAAACCGCACAATTCTCACTGCAAAACAATGAAGTTAGTAAATGCAACTTCTATCAAATTGACAGCGAGTTGCTGAAAATTCCATTAATTTTTAACCAAATTTATGCTGTTATTTTTGTTTTACTTCATTTATTTTTTACATTCATTTAGAATACCCAAGTAAGTAAATCTTTTATCAACATTATGATATACTCAGTTTTTACCAGGCAGGACCCGTCAGTAATTTTTCAAAGTTTCTACATAGAAGAAATAAGACATACATGTTAAAACTGACATGTGGAGGGGCGCCTGGGTGGCTCAGTTGGTTAAGCGACTGCCTTCAGCTCAGGTCATGATCCCGGAGACCCGGGATCAAGTCCCGCATTGGGCTCCCTGCTCTGCAGGAAGCCTGTTTCTCCCTCTCTCACTCCCCCTGCTTGTGTTCCCTCTCTGGCTGTGGTTTCTCTCTGCCAAATAAATAAAATCTTTAAAAAAAAATGATAAGTACATGCCTCTGATTTCAAATTTGCAGCAGGCATAAAAGACCCTGCCAAAATCTGAACCACTTCGTTTTCTTTCAAACACATGAAACCAAGCTCAGAGCCTTCAAATTGTTTATTGCTTTTATCTTATCACACAGTTTCTATAGCAGGTTGAGTTCCCACAAATACACCCTGAGATTAATGTGTACGAAGTTTATGGGGGAGTACTCTCAAGATCAGCCCCTAAGGAAGAGAAAGGACTCAGGAATGGGATGGAGGGAGAAGATGATCTGTGGTGTAGTCTCAAGAAACACCTTTGCCAACCCCACAGGGACCTCTGAAGCTGGGATGAACCTTCTGAACTGTCCCAAGTTAAGGGAAAGCAGCTGGCAGAGTAAGTCCTTCAGTCTCAAAAGGGGATCTGTGAGGCTCATCACGGCATCTGCTACAGTTCTTAATCGAGCCAGGTCTAAGTATGTTAACAGTCTGGTGGGTCTTGTAGCAGCAAATATTTGTTGCATATATACCATGTGCTCACTACTATGGAGATCACTAAACTTTATATATATATCCTTGCTACCAAGACACTTAACAGTTTAGTTGAGGAGACCAGATTTTAAAAATCACATAATAAAATTTTAAAATAACAGCAAAGAAAACAGTATATGAGAAACAAGGCTAATCAGACCGAGACCATTTTAAGAATTTGAAGGAGAAAGAGATGACTTAGTTCTGTGACATGTGGAACAGAAGAACTGTATTTATGCTGTTAAGGTCACTAGGATTTTGATGGCTGGAGAGCAAAAGGAAAGCCATTCTGGGTAACAAGGTAGCAACAAAAGATCAGAAGGCAAAATGAAAGTAAACTTCATAAAAAAGGCCATAACCCTATGAAGCAGAGTGTATTAGGACTAGAGGTGGGAGAAGAGCCATGCACAGTGAGATGTGGAAGGTGCTCGGGTGAGCCCAGCTTTTCTGCCAAGTGCAAAGGTAGAAGCGTTTGGCTCTTCCAGGACTGGCAACAGCAACGGCAGCTTCTGATTTATCAGGATCTGACCAGAGCAGAGGCAGTCTCGCTCTACGACTCACTGTGGAGGCATCTCTCTTAGCAGGCCAGTTCTGCAGTGTGATTCTTGAAAGCCCAGCCTAGAGGCCATTTTTCTGCATTTCCACTGATTCTTTGAGCTCATATCCCTTAACAAATAAATACCTTTCTGCTTAAGTCAGTGAAAACAAGTTCTGCTGTCTGCAAACTAAGAACCTTAACATAAACACATTTTCTTATTCAACATTCATAACAACTGCATGAGTAAATATTATTATCCTCATCTTATAGGTAAGGAAACTTAAGCCTTAATAAGGTTAAACAAGCCATCTAAGGTTTTCCAGTCAGTATGTGACAGGCCCAGATTTGAAACTAGAGCTATCCCACTTCCTAATCCGTGTCATTTCCACAATATCACAACTGTTTCCTGAAGACAGAGACATGAATGAGCCTCAATATCTTCCATATGAGCATATCTTCAAACATAATAGTTTCCACAATGCGTCATAAACTAATCATTCCAATGGGAGAGCAATACCAAAAAGTGGAAAGTTGCCTGTAATGCATGCCAAAGACAGAAGAGGGGGAGTCCCTGGAGCCAGTGGACCAGCCTAATTCTGCTCCCCATGATTGTTTACAAATTTAACAACAAACTCAACAATAATCTCTATAGTCTCATAAATAAATTCAAGGTCACAAGGGAAAGCAAGTTTTGCATTACCCACCCCATGTTGCTCTGTACATTGAATATAATCATCTCATGAAAGTTAAGCTTTTCCCAAAAATGATAAAGTCAATTTAATCACCTGTCTTAGCTTTTTCACCTTCAAGACCAATTTCCTTTGGCAGACTCACTGGAGAGTGGCCAAAAGTATGCATTTTC
Organism: Spilogale gracilis; assembly: GCA_004023965.1. Taxonomy (NCBI): domain Eukaryota; kingdom Metazoa; phylum Chordata; class Mammalia; order Carnivora; family Mephitidae; genus Spilogale; species Spilogale gracilis. The sequence continues at coordinate 58,938 of PITA01006108.1, forward strand.
AAGACAAACCATCCTTGATTAAAAGTAGAATCTATGGCAAGATAAGGAACAAATGACACAGTACAACTACTACCTCCTCCTAAGCCCAAGGAAAAATGTTCACCACTGGACTCTGACTTAAAGGTCTCATCTTTGGTAAAGTAGCAGGAAGACTCATGGTGAGTGAGTCTCAGGGTAGCCATTTTGTACCTACCAGAACTAGCTTTCTGAAATTGTGCCAGAGAATGACTGGGCTCCACAGGAAAGGGAACTTACCCTCTGGCCTGAACCCTTCAAACCCGACTTCACACCAGTTTAAAACACTTCATGGCACCTTTCCATTCAGATAGTATTCTTCTGGATATTCCTTTCTGTCCTCAATTGCATCTTTAGCACAGCTGACAAATGCTGCATGGACACCCAGCTGTCTCCCAAGAGGAACCCCATACTTTTTAAACAGCTCTGCTTTGTGACCTGACCTACAGGCAGGCTGCATACTTCAGTGCACTGACAGCTAAGTCATGTCTTTTGTCCCAGGCACACAGATACAGCAGGGTAGGGGAAGTTCATGGAATGCTCACATTTCAAAACGTAAATAAATGGCTCAGACTAGAGGCCCAGTGCACTTAAGTTTGGAAGACAAAACCTCCCAAAGAAAAGAGTGACCTGAAAGGGACTGTTCAGAAATCCCTGCAGGACCATGTGGCTCTGACAGCTGCACCTGGAGGGCTAAAGGAAGCAGATCTACTACCAGCAAGAGCCCAGATGTCCCGCACTGAGTAGGACTTAACTTTCTGTTCCTTCCTGACCTATTCCCTAAATATCTTTCAGATACATTTTTTCCCCCTCCTGAGCCCTATTTCTTTCTTTTTTTCTTTCCTTTGTCCCTCTTTCCTCTGTCAAGATTTGTACTTCTTATTCCTTTAGTTTTTTCTTCTATTTCCTGGTTCTGCAGCTCTTATTTTTCTTATACTTGGAACACTTTAATTTTCTTCCAGTTTTCCAAGGAACTTTCACACACAGCTGGTCCCATCTGTCTCCCCTAAATGATCCTCCTCCCCCTTAATCATAACTCATTTCCACTCTAATTCCACCTGCTTTTAATAGGCTGGACCCTACAGTCTCCATACCCTAAATCCTAATAACATATGGGAAAGCAATACCCAGGGGCCCTTAATTCTATCACCTTTTATACCAGGCACACGTATCAGGCTCACAGTGTTACCATTCTTTTTCCTTTTCCTACAGTGATCTGATTTTTAAATTTATTTTTTGATTTTTAACTCATTTCAAAACATTCGCAATCTTACAAGACAGATAATGTGTGTTCACCACAGAAAAATTAGTCACAAAAGTAGAAAGACAAAATAAAAATTACAATTCTACCTTCAGATAATACCCCTGGGTTTTATGATTAACTCAATGAAATTGTTTTAAAGATACAAAGATGAATGAGAAAGATACTGTCCTTGCTCTTAGAGAGCCTGCATCCAGTGAAGAAAAAAAATACAATACAGCATATACAGAAAACAATAAGAATCAACAAAAGCAAGGACAAGTAATTCACACTTTGGAAAAGCCGCCTGGAGAAAATGTTATCTAAGATGAGCTCTGAAAGATCAGCCAGGCAGAAAAGTGGAAAAGGGAATGTCCCAAGGTAAATAGTTAAAGACAGAGTTTGGCATATTCAAAGAATCAAATGGAATTCAACATGGATAAAAAAGAAGGAGCAATGTCACTCAACAGACCTGAAAAAGTAAGTTGGGGCCAGAGGGCTTTGTAAGGCACATGAAATTTCTGTGATGACAATGGGAATAGTGAAAGATACTAAGCAAGGGAATGATCACTTTTTCACACTTTTAATAGAACCATAAATCTAAAAGATGGAAACACACTATGCAATAGGTGCCATACTTACAACCTGAACTTTAAGAGGAAGGAAGGAAAAAAGGGAAGGAGGAAGGAAAGGAGGGAGGAAGGGAGGAAAGAAGAAGGAAGAAAGTGTTGGAAGGAGGCAGGGAGGGAAGAAGGGAGGAAAGGGAAGGGAAGAACAAAGTGAGGAAGGAAGTGAGAAGGGAAGGAAGGAAAGAAGAAGGGAGGGGGGAGAATAGGTAATCAGCAATAGAGCCAGGACTATACTGCCTGACAGTCTCAGGCAGTCGACTATACTACTCTTTTATGATGACTGTTACATTGTTTATTGAGTCCCAATCATTTTGGGAGATTAAGCAGGAAACTCAGACAAATATATTTTGTATGTGAGCTACACATTTTGTGTTTTGTAATGGAATTAGCCCTTTGCCTTGGACTTAATGAGTAGTTGATTCCCCTTGTTGAGGAACTAGGTAAGCTACAACCGTGTGTGAGGAAAGGCTTTTTAAGGCATACTCCACAAGCACTCTCAGTACCCAAGACCAGAAATGATAATGTGAAATTATTCAAATTGCTGTTCTGAATGTCTCAAAATCACAAATGATTACTCAACCTTATGCTTTTGTTTCCCTGTATAGTTCTTATCACATCATTTTTCTAATTATTATAGTTGAAAGTTGGTCATGATCATGAAAGATCTAATGATTTCCCTATTCTCTACAATGCCTTTTCTATTACTCACTGGCACCAGGGCAATTTCTGTTCCTCATTAAAGTAATACAGTCGATATTATTGTTGGATTTGAGCCTTAATATCAGGCACGTGCTTCTTAAACTTCTTTTGTGGCAACTCAGAAAAAAAGGAGTATATTTCATACTGAGATTTAGTACAAACATAAACATCTATATAATTAAAATGAAAGTTTGGAAAAGGAATAATTGCCACTAATTCTGTGATGCAGGCTTCCATTTTCTTTTCTATTCCATTCAATTCAATCTTATTTCTCTTCTATTCTATTCAACTCTAAACTGGTACAACCACTTCAGCAAATTCTTTGGTAAGGATCCACTAAAGTACAATATACTATATCAAATGACCCAACAATTTCACTCTTAAGTATATACTTGGGATAAATGAGTGCATGTATCCACCATTAGACTTCTTTAGAATAGTCACAGAAGTAATACGAACAAAGAAACGTTCATAAGGCCAAATATCAGAAACTACCCAAAGGCTCATCGACAGTAGAATGGCTAATAAATGTGTGGTATATTCACACAATGGAGCACTACAACTGTCTGTAATAATATAGATGAATTTCCCACACACAATGTTAGATACAAAAGAGTTCATACTGTATGATTCTAGCTATATAAAGTTCAAAAACAGCCAAAAGTAATCTGTGCTGTTCTAAGTCAGGACAGTGGGACACCTTTGGAGGGGTAGTGATGTGAAAGAGTCATAGTTGAGAGAACTTCCGGGTACCTGGTGTTTCTTGATCTAGGGATCTAGATGCTCGCTCTGTGGGTGAGGGTTCAACTTATGAAAATGTATCAAACCACGTGTGCACTTGTCTGTATGTAAACCATATTTCAGTAAAACATTAAGAAAAAATACCCATCACAAACCACAAATTATATTCTCCCACTCACAAATCACTTGCAACCTGAAATTTAAAATTTCCTACATTAGACATCAAGACTACCAATGGGAGACATACTATGACATATCAAAATATTTATATTTTACTTACAAATAATAAAATAAAAAGTTCAAAAATCTTATTTATGAGCCATTGGACATCAACCAAATAAAAATAATCCAGAAAAAAATGAAATAGCTAAATAAGAATATACTGTCCCATCTTACTTGATTTTAATAACTTTGCAGCTGCTTTTAATTCACATTTTTACTGAATCTTTCATATTAATCTATATTTGCTGCCAATCATTTCGTTAAGAAACATTTCTGAACATGCTTACCTAGCTTTTTCCATAGTTTCCAAGCTACCTTCTTACTGAAATAGCCAGAATAGCTCACTGGTAAGGAAAATCTGCCCTAAGGCTCCTCTTTATGGTCCTTCCCATTGGAATCTGTTTTTCCTCTTAGAGGATCCATCTATGACAACATGCCCTCAGAAGCTCCAACCTGCTCCATGCTATTCCTGAGGTGAGAAGAGATGCCACCTGACCATGGCTGACTGCAATCAACAATTACACATTCATAGATGAGTATGGGGCTTGGTACTTTAAAGAGACCCAGATGTAGTTCCATTCACAATCATTATCTTTCTCAAAGTGCAGATTACAAGCTATGCTGCGTATGCTTTTGTTTTTCAAACAGCAGATTATTTTATATATATGATATAGATATATATATATATCATATATATCAGATGTCTTCCAGGACATTTCTTGGCTGACGTCTTTATTCCGTGATTCCAAGAGCATTTTTTTTTCAAATTTTTTCAAATTCTACAAAATAGTAAAACCTCCAAATGAAGGCAGTCCAGCTATCTTGGAAAAGTGGTTTCTGTTTTAGCTGGCCTGTGTCATTCCATCAGCAGCTGCAGATGCCATTGCTTGGCTTGAGATTTACCCCTCCCAAACTCACCCCCAACCCTCACAACGCTTCACTGTGTAACCAATAAAGGTCTTTGGGGCTTTACAATCTCTTCTGAAACCTAGATTGGATCAGTTTCCAAGAATATCTGACTCGCTGTCCAAAATATCTGCCCAAGTCCCCCTTTCTCTTCTCATCTGTCTAAACACAAGGGCAAGAGATACTGTGCATGATGCAAAGCCAAGAGTTAGTTAATGCTCTTCAAACTCAGAGTCAGCAGTGAGAATGACATGAAACAAACTCAACCTGCTTTTTACAAAAGCTGAATTTAAATTTTCTGTCTGCTAAAAGTACATTTGAAAAATGGAATCTTTCCATATGGTTTTATTTTCTTCTACATAAAAGAGATAGACTGAATTCTGCTATACAAAAAAAAAATAGAGTCTATGTACATAGTGCTGACATATACAGTAAAGTCATATGGAGAAAAATATAAACTACTATAACAAATGCAAAATGCCAAAAGTAGCCAGTCTCATTCTATTGAGACAAACAGGTTGAAGGGGAAATGTGTTTAGTTGACAGAATGAATGGAGAAAATTAATCTCTGATCATCAAATATACTGTAACCAGACATGAGGGTTGGGAAGTTTCAAAACATTGTATTTTGCACACAAGATAAATTGAAAGCCTTCTAATGAACGTTTTTCAAAAGTTTGTTAACAGCCAAGGATATTAACACCAGAGTAAGTATTTACATAAGGTATTCCTCTTTAATTCTTGGGGTGGGGAGGAATCCATCTTTTGGTGAAGTATATTTTTACACAAAGTTTTGGATTTCAAATGGAGAGAAGCAGCATATTCCATAAAAAGAACATTTAGCACCTAATGTTCAAAACACCCTGTCTCCCCTCCTCTTTTATGAACACAGTTGTATTAGAGCCCAGATATTTAAGTTTATACAGCAATCTTATAATAGAGCCACATTTCCTTTTGGAATACACTATAGCTACAAACAAAAAAAGTCATATTTCTGTCAGTTATTTGTGAAATGGCCATATCCTCACACCAATAAGAGTCCAGTGGAATCCAGACACTGCCAGGAAAACGAGTTGAGATAAAATGAGGGCAGTCTAACCCTTTTCTTTCATTTGCCATAGAATAAATCCAAACAGAAAGAAAGAAAGATTTCTAAGACTATAGGTCATATTTTAAGATATAAAGATTTCTTTTTAACTATGTCTTTTTTTTTCTTTTTGGGTAAGAAGAAAGATCTTATTTTTGCTGAAACACAAGAAAGCATTTCACAAAAAACCTGAATTTCACACAATCTATAGAAAAAACACTTGATGGGCTCATTATCACAATCCCCACCATCCAAGCTCTTTCAAATAACACACTAATTCCATTTCCTTCCATTCTGATACCAAATTCTGCCTCTCTCCATTGTTACCATTTCTCCTACTTTGTTTTGTCTTTCCTTTCAGTAAACTCAACATTCTGGTAATTCAATCTCCTGTTCAATGTCATGGTTGAATCAAATCACTGTCACTCAAAATATAACCTGTGGCTTGAACTATGGCACGGTTGAATGATCAGGGCAAATATCCCCAAATCTGGAATTTCTGGATTTTCAACTACTGAGCCACTAAGTGGCTTTAGACAAGATCTTCTCTATTCCTCAAGAGAACAGGTCAAATCCTGTTTGTACTGACTGGGACTCCAGAGGGTGGGGCACTGCAGGCAAGGAGAATCCACCTGTGACTATGCTCTCTGTGGATTAGTGGAGAATTGGTCATCATGGGATTTAAGCAGCAAATTGGCAACAACAGCACTGACCTCACAAGATGGATGTGGGTATTAGCAAGTAATGAAAAAGCTTAGCAAAATGTCACTTTCATACCAGGGTAGAAAACAGAAAAGACCAAAAGGGAGCCCTCTTTAAAGATATTTTTACTCGTGTAGTATAAATAATGAGGTTTCACAAAGAAAACCACTTCCATTCCTACCACTAGCTCTACTTAAACAAGTTTAAGGCGCAATGTTGGCTTACAAGTGTTAGGAGAAATGAAGGAAGATGGTGAATCTCCCTTGAGTTCAGAAGTTTAAAGAGAAAATCCTAAGGATGGAAAGTGACAAATCATATTGTTACTGACTTTTAAAAATTTTTTTTACTATAATTCAAGATATGAACCAGGACCAAGCAAATGTTAGTAGATAAAGAATAGAAACTATTCTAAGGACTATAAAAGAAGAACACCTGAAGACACAGGGCTTGATTATGAATTAGAAATAATAAACACACAAATGACTGCAACCAACTAACCTGCTGGACGTTTGCTATGAATTGGGAGAGGAGTGTTGAAAGGAACCCAGAGGATGAAACTGGTGTTGGAAAACCATATGACAGGATCCAGGGCTAAGACACCCTGCTCAGAGATCAGAGACCTTTGCCTAGCAAACTCACTCCAAAAGAGAAAGGGGACAAGCAGATAGCTCTTTGCTGAGTCCTATCACAAACGAGGCAATCCATAAATCTCTGTAGAATTGAACTGTTGAAATAAACCATGCTCAGATAGAAGAACTGGGATTTTTCAAATTACAGCAGCTACTTTTATGAGTTGTACTGCTCAAACACGGAGTGGTTCAGGAAGGGAAGGACAGAACTAAATAGTCTCCTTTGCAACTGACAGTAAAATTAGAGGGAAAGCAAATAGCAAGAGAGCAGACAATCAAAATCAAATGGATATGGACCACTTAAGTAATTGGGTCAAGGGATAGTAAATGCAGTTCAATTTAGGATAATGTTCAATAAATTGCTTTAAGAAATAACCTAGGGAATACAGGTTAAATGGAACAACCATGTAGGAGATTGATCTGCGAGTCACAATAAAGAAAATCATTGCAACTAACCACCAGAGCATTACCAACATTAGTAAAAAGACCATAGTGACCCTAACAGTGAAAATGCAAATAGATCTACTCAGACCACAGAGCAGCTGTCCTCATTCATGTGCTTGTTTCTGTTCTTCCTATGCTAGGGAAAGTTAGCCATTTTCTAAGCAGCTCTCCAAACTTAATATATTTCAAGATTACTATGGACTTCCCCTAATTTCTCTCCAAATTTCCTTATTTGCTTGGGAAAATTGGCAGTTATAGTCACAGATAAAATGGTCATGTTACAAGTGTTACTACCCCCTTGTCAAATTCTTCAGTCGAACACCCAGGGTGGTGCAGAGAATCCATGTACCACAGTTATAGGTCTTCCCCCTAAAGAAGATGAGGTTATGGCACAAAGACAATACCAACCTTACAGATAAGAACAGGTAAACTAAAATTCAATCAAGCCCACACTTTCCCCAGGAACAGAGTTGGAAATGACTGACATTTGTCTATTCTAATTTAAATTTGCTTCCTGTAGTTATAGACAAGAAACATGGGGTTAGCAGTTCATTTCAATGGACATTTGCTATGCAGAATGACAGACATGAGGTGCTGGGCACTGGGTATTCCACAATGACTGAGCTACAGTCCCTGCCTCTGGAGACCCATAGTCAGATCATCACAGCACAGTGAGAGAACAGATTCTATCTGCTGCAAGTAAGGTGATCACACACACTTCTGCAGATCTGAACTGGATATAAATTTGGAACAAATTTCCAAATCCCAGAAATAAAAAAAATAATAGTGTTTTATTGGCATCTCCCAAATGAAAGAGAGATGAACTTCAATCATTTTGCTCAACAAAAATGGTCTGTTCTCGCCAGTAAAACAGCAGCTTCAGCCATGATATTCCAGCCAACTTCCTTTCTCAGGTCAAATCTTGCTCCAGCCTTGGAAGAGACTGCTCTTCCAAAGACCTGAGACTCACCTAGATTCCTGAAAGGAGCAGGGCTAACCCAATCAGACTCACTAGGTGCCTGGATTTCATGGCTCAAGGAAAAACATTTCAATGGAAGGTAATTCAGACATGGGCGTCTGAGACAGACTGCTTTGGATCCAGCCTCTGTGTTCTATCGGCATGTTACTTAGCATCTCTCAGCCTCAATCAACTTATTTTTATAATAGGAATAGTTACTCTTCATTGTTAACTTGTTCTTTATACTAACAAGGTAATATAGGCCACAAAGCACATACCTCAATTAATGCTGAGGCCCATTCCATCCCATTATTCCCACCACATGCTAGGCAAAGATACCTTCCTATATTCCATTCTTCCATTCAGCATGTCTCTAAAAAGTAGCAGACAGTGGAAATGGCCTCAGCTGGTCATGGTATTCCAAGGGATACCTATGTTTCTATCTTGTGAGTAAAAACATGGAGGGTCTACAGCAGGGAAGACATCCCTCCTTCTAGCAAATACTTTCAGAGTCATCCTTCTCAAAACAGTCTTAGATGTATTCCATACTTAGTTTTGTCAAAGATGATTCATGTCTCAGCCACAGTGAAAGAACTGGATATGGGAGAACTTTGCTAGAGGGTACAAATGAAGAGGGAAAGGGGGAAAAATCACTATACTTATTGTCATTATAGCTAAGGAATTTTATAGAAGAGAGGTTGAATAACAGGTCAAAGACACACAGCATTTCAGAAGTAATGCTGATGACTGGTATGCCTCAATTTCCAGCACCACGCTCTATTTTGGCAGGAACTAAGTCTGCCCTTTTCACTGTCATGGCCTTAATGCTTAGCCCTTAGCAATGCCCACAGCCTGCAACTCCCCACAATATCTAACAACATTTCAACATAATGGGCACTCAGTAGGTGCTTATAAATCAATAAACTTAATAAAGGTAAAATTAAAAGCATGCAGCAGCTCAGAACCTGCACTTAAAGCAAAACCTAATAAAATATATACATCAAAAAGGAAATATCCTGTTCCAGTGCAGGACAAAATGAGACATTTTTTTCCAAACTAGCAATGACTGGGAAGTAAGTTCCCCCATTCCTACCCAATCATTATCTTGCAATATCCCCCACCCATCTTTTTCTCAGGACAATTTGCTATCCAGTCCCAAAAACAACTCTCCACATAAAATATATTTCACCATAGTTCAAACTTATAACATTTTTTAATAAAGAAACATCAGATAAACACTAGGAGAGCTAATACTTTGGTGCTGAACAACCAAACAGATGTGATTCCTACCACTTCCTACCTTTCCAAAAGACGTGATTAATGGGGAATTATAGGAATATTCTAATTCTTGATGAAAAGCTTGATTGATTTATTGGTGCCTGCAGCCAAACAATAACCAGGTCCATGTTTCAGATCACTACAGATGACCCAGAATCTGGGGTTCGTCACGATTCTATACTTTGCTACAAGACTGGTGCCAAGAAAATCTCCTCCTGGCTCAGTAATCCTTCTTCCTTTCTGGATAAATTCTACATAACTTTCCCTTTAGCTCCTGCTTCGGGTTAAGATTTCTTGCAGCAGCCTTGTAAATGACTTCTGTCTTTGGAAGATTCATTAAAGTTACACCATGTCTCTGATTCCCACCTTTGGAACAATTTCCACTTTCCACCCAAACAGGACCTTGCACACAAATCATCAATCATCCCCGGGAACCATCATGGTCCTCTGTCCTTAGACTAGGTTAGGTTCTTCAGCTCTGTGTCTATGCAGTATTTGTATCTCCCCCATGACACATCTTCATATATTATTATTAATTTCTATTTGATTGCCTATCTTTCCAACTAGACTGCATGCCCATGAGGAAAACATCATATCTGCAGTACCGGATGGTTGTTAAGTAAACAAATGCCTCCCAGAGTTTATTAGCCCTTTAAAGTCCAAATTTTCATTCCTTCTTATGAGAGAAACTACAGCACTGTTACTTAAGCTAATAGTCCCTCGATAGCCATTCTAATCTCTGTTCTTTGTGCCTGAACTCCTGGAGTTTGGGCAAGGAACAAGGCCACATAGCTAGAGATGTTTCCAGCCTCTCTTGCAGCTAGGCTCTGGTTTGTGAGCTGAAGAGATGTGTACAACTTCCGGGTCATGTCATTAAAAAGAGGCTGCCTCTCCTCTACTTGCTCCTTCCCATTCCTAACTGCTGGAAAGCAAACATAGTGGTGCTGAGAGAGCTGCCACCAGGAAGATGAGGACAACAACCCAATGATGGCAGAATCATAAGACAAAGAAACTTAGTCCTGGGTGACCTCAGATAGTAGACCTATCTGTCTACCCTGGACTGCTCACCTGTTCCTAGACTTATATCAGAGAGAGGCCAACTGGTCTCTTTATGACTCTGAATTTTGGAGTCTTGCTCTTTTAGCATCATAAGTTGAACCTTTAATAAACATGGATTTAATAATCCATGTTATTTATAAATTCCTGTAACTTGATTTTGTCTACAGAAAGGGACATTTTTGAAATTTTTTAACCAAGTATCCAAACGTAATTATCACTACCACCATGAATATAGGAAACTCATAATCATCTACTATTCATGTAGCTACTATCCAAAAGCAAGAAATAATTCAGTAGAGCATAATTCTGTTTACCACCTGCACTAGAGTCAAAGCTTTGTTTATATAACTGATAGCTGCTGTCTTAATTTGGTGTTGTAAAAAAATGTTGTGCTGAGTGATACTAACTGGCAAAGTGACAAATCGTCCTTTTCAATGTAATTTTGGAGCACTATTTATTTGTAGGAATAGTGTATTTAACTGGATAATACATGTTACCCATCCATAAGACCTTATAATACTACAAATAGAAGAAATACAACGGATTTTCAGAGGGTGCTTGTGGACTCAGTCCCGGGCCTTCAAGCCACACCTTGTATATTTGAATGTTTTAGAAAATCAGTATTTTGCTCTTAAAAATAATAAACCCCAAGAGACATTACAACAGACTTGGTCCTTCTCTGTCTTTTTCTAGTTCTTAAATCCTAAAGTCAAGGAGAATGCTCATAATGGCTGGTAAGAACTGTCTCAGCTTTTAAAGACATATTCAGCTTGTCATGGGCTATGAGCTGGACTCAAATCTTGCCACAAGTAGCTTCCTACAGACACAACAGTTTATAGAGTTCTCCAGGTGTCCAAGATGGACCAGGTGGGAACAAACCAAATTCCCTTTAAACAAAAAGCTTCTAGCTATGATTCCCTCATGGAAAGCCACTTTCTGGCTTTAATCCATTTATCCTTCCCGTTAAACTTAGAATGGATACCATGTCCTCATGAGGATCCGTCCAAGGGATGCGAAGCATTGTCAGCAAATACCAAAAACTATAAGTTTCCCCCTAGAGAAGTCAGACAGTTTGGCCCTGCTGACACTGTGGTTCCAGACTTCTGACCTCCAGAACTGTCAGATAACAAATGTCTGTCGCTTCAAGCCTCCTAGTTTGCAGTATTTGTTTCAGCAGTCCCAGGCAACTGATTCAGTTTTATGTAAACCTCAATGCACGGCCCATTTCCTTTGATCAGGACCATGTTTCTCTCTCTCCAGTCTTGGCTACCAAGTCCTCCGACTCATTTCTTCTCCTTGCTCCCAAGAAGGTTGCCAGCAATTTTCACGGCTTCTTGCTTCTTCATATTTAATGAAGAGAGTCGGCCCTTGCAATAACCAATTAAAGTCTGGGATTTGAGTCACATGCTTAACATAGACTGTTTGAGGTGTCCAAATAGCCAATCAATCACAGTGTCCAAGTGGAGGGACTGTGCTGACTGCTTTGAGTTAATCCGGACCTTCCCCTTGAGAAGGAGGAGTCGTCAAGTCCTGCAATAGTCACTGTTGGTCCTCATACACCTCCCCTGAGTCCTCAATCTATTCAGCCAAGACTGCTCACTGCTAGCACCTGCTGCCTTCTGCTTGCTGTCTTTTTTCCTTTTTTTTTTCCCCTTGACCACAAGAGCACATCCAGCCCATGCACAGAGCAAGCTAGAAGCTCCAGAGTTAAGCCCCCAAGAAGCTTCCCTCAACTATGGATTTAGGGATTGGCATATAAATAAGCCAGGATATTCATATCTTAGTTGGAAAAACTCAGGTGTGTTCTAGAGAGTAGCCCAGAGTTTCCCAAGGGTACTGATCTCCATTGTCCATGGTGGTTGGTTCACATACCTTTGACTTTCCCTCTCTCTCCCACCAGTATTTCTTCTAAATAAACTACTTTTACCTAAATCCTTGTGTCATGTTTGTTTCCAGGGTTATCCAGACCAGTATAAGACCCAATAAATTGCAAGGTAGAAAATTTAGAGTTCTTTTAGAAAAGAGAAAAAGACTGGAAAATACTAGAAAGTCAACCAGTGGATGCCCACTAGTCATGAGTTCTCTGTTGTTCAATTAATTACTCATGGTCTTTTATTTTCCCCCTACAGCTCTGTTAAACATGTAAGAGCACAGCATTGCCTGGCAGACCAGGAATCATACACACTGGGTTCCATCTTTCCTATTCCTTCTCCTACCTCCTATGTTTCTATTTGCAAATTATTTCCTTTCATAGTACCTCAAGTTCCTAAAAAATGAAGACTGAGCATGACAATCCTTGTCCCTTCAGAGTATGACCCCAGGAAAGCAGATAATGGCATAAGGGAAATCCATCTTAAAATTTCTTCCAGGTGGGTCTACTGCTACAAGTGTCAGAAGGGCATATTAAACATCATTTCCCATCACTTGGTTCCAGAAGACAACATTAGAGATTAGAGAAGATTACAGCAAAAATCCAAGTGAGGACTGGGCATTTACCCCAAAGATACAGATGTAGTGAAAAGAAGGGTCATATGTACACCAATGTTCATCGCAGCAATGGCCACAATCGCCAAACTGTGGAAAGAGCCAAGGTGCCCATCAACAGATGAATGGATAAAGAAGATGTGGTACATATAGACAATGGAATACTATGCCTCCATCAGAAAGAACGAATATCCAACTTTTGTAGCAACATGGACTGGACTAGAAGAGATTATGCTGAGTGAAATAAACCAACTAGAGAAAGTCAAGTATCACATGGTTTCACTTACTTGTGGTGCATGAGGGGTAACCTGGAGGACAGTGGAAGAAGCAAAGTAAATGGGAAACAGGGTAATCCAGGGAGAAAAATGAAACAACAGAGACTTTGTACACAGAAACAAACTGAGGGACTTGGAGGGATGGGGGTGGAGGGATGGGAGAGCCTGGTGGTGGGTACTGGGGGCACCTATTGCGTGGAGCACTGGGTGTGGGGAATGGGGAATGAATCTTGGAACACTGGAAAAAAAATTAACAATAAAAAAAATAAAAAATATTAAAAACCAAAAAATAAATAAATAAAAGCCATTTGGGTAAAAAAAAAATCCAAATGAGGAAGATTCATTATCTCTGGAGTATTCTCTGCCATCTGGAAACCAGCTACTCTTAGTTTAAGAAACTAATTTAAAAATACAACTTATTTATCATTTATATTTTTCAGCTTTATTGAGATATAATTGATATACACTGCTGTGCAAGTTTAAAGCATACAACATGTTCATTTGAAACATTTATATTACAAAATGATTATCACCATAACATCAGCTAACAACTCCACATTACTGATCATCAGGGAAATGTGAATTAAAACCATAATGAGATATCACTTCATACTTGTCAGATAGCTATCTTTATTTTATTACTATTTAATCTTCTTTAAATTCAATTAATTAACATATAGTATATTATTAGTTTCAGAGGTAGAGTTCAGGGATTCATCAATTGCACATAATACCCAATGCTCACTCCATCATATGCCCTCCTTAATGCCCATCACCCAGTTATTTCATCCCCCACCCAATTCCCATCTGGCAACCCTCAATTTGTCTTCTACAGTTAAAAGTCTCTCATAGTTTGTCTCCATCTCTGATTTCATCTTATTTTATTTTTCCCTCCTTTCCCCTATGCTCCTCTACTTTGTTTCTTAAGTTCCACATATGAGTGAAATCATATGATCATTGTCTTTCTCTGACTGACTTATTTTCCTTAGCATAACTTCCAGCCACATAGTTCCAAATGATAAGATTTTTTTTTGATGGCTAAGTACTACTCCTTTGTGGTATGTATGTGTGTGTATATATATATATATATATATATATATATATATATATATATATATATATATATATCACATCTTCTTTATCCGTTCTTCTGTTGATGGACATCTGGGTTCTTTTCAAAGTTTGGCTATTGTGAACACTTCTGCTATAAACACTGGGGTGCAGGGGTTCCTTTGGATCATTAGGTTTGTATCCTTTGGGAAAATACCTAATAGAGCAACTGCTGGATTGTAGGGTAGCTCTATTTTTAAGTTTTTGAGGAAACTCCATGCTGTTCTCCAGAGTGGCTGCACCAGCTTGCATTCCCACCAACAATTTAAGAAGAGAGTTCCCCTTTCTCTGCACCCTTGCCAAACATTTGTTTCCTGACTTGTTAATTTTAGCCATTCTGACTGGTGTGAGGTGGTATCTCACTGTGGTTTGCTCTGTATTTCCCTGATGCCAAGTGATGTGGAACATATTTTCATGTGTCTGTTGGTCATTTGCATGTCTTCTTTGGACAAATGTCTATTCAGGTCTTCTGCCCATCTCTGACTGGATTATTTGTTTTCTGGGTGTTGAGTTTGATAAATTCTTTATAGACCTTAGCTACTAGCCCTTTATCTGATACGTCATTTGCAAATATCTTCTCCCATTCTGTCAGCTGTCTTTTGGTTTTGTTGACTGCTTCCTTTGCTATGCAAAAGCTTTTTGCCTTGATGAAGTCCCAATAGTTCATTTTTGCTTTTGTTTCCCCTGCCTTTGGAGATGTGTCTAGCAAGAAGTTGCTGCAGACGAGGTTGAAGAGGTTACTGCCTGTGTTCTCCTCTAGGATTGTAGTGGATTCCTGTCTCACATTTAGGTCTTTCATCCATTTTGAGTCTATTTTTGTTTATGGTGTAAGAAAATGGTCCAGTTTCCTTCTTCTGCATGTGGCTGTCCAGTTTTCCCATTACCATTTGTTGAACAGACTATCCTTTTTTCCATTGGATATTCTTTCCTGCTTTGTTGAAGATAAGTTGACCATCGTGCTAAGGGTCCATTTTCTGGGTTCTCTATTCTGTTCCACTGATCTATGTGTCTGTTTCTGTACCATTCTGTCTTGATGATTACAGCTTTTGTTATAGAGCTTGAAGCCTGGTGTTGTGATTCCACCAGCTTTGGTTTTTCTTTTTCAGCATTCCTCTGGCTATCTGGGGTCTTTTCCAGTTCCATACAAATTTTAGGATTATTTGTTCCAGCTCTGTGAAGAATGTTGATGGTCTTTTGATGGGGATTGCACTAAATGTGTACATTACTCTGGGTACAACAGACATTTTAATAATATTTTTTCTTCTAGTCCATAAGCATGAGGATGTTTTTCCATTTCTTTGTGTCTTCCTCAATTTCTATCATAAGTGTTCTATGGTTTTCAGAGTACAGATCTTTTATCTCTTTGATTAGGTTTATTCCTATGTATCTTATGGTTTTTAGTGCAATTGTAAATGGGATCAATTCCTTAATTTCTCTTTCTTCTGCAATTGATTTCTGTGCATTGATTTTATATCCTGCCACTTTGCTGAATTCCTGTAGGAGATCTAGCAATTTTGGGGTGGAGTCTTTTGGGTTTTCCACATAGAGTAACATGTCATCTGCAAAGAGTGACAGTTTCATTTCTTTGCCAATTTGCCTGCAGAATGGCTAGAATCTACAAAAGCCAAACTCAGAGAAACAGAGAATAGAACAGTGATTACCAGGGATGGGGGAGTGGAGGGATAAGGAAATACTGGTCAAAGGGTACAAACTTCCAGTTATAAGATTAATAAGTTCTGGGGATCTAATGTACAGCATGGTGATTAGAGCTAATAACACTAAATCTTAAATGTTCTTGCCACAAAAAAAGAAATGGTAATTATAAATACTTTCTTTAACTATTCTGGAGTAGCCCAAAAATGGTTTCCTTAATGAGGTCAGTTTTGCTGAGCCCCCAGACTGAGTAGCCTATCAATAGTAAGCTTTCTCCAACGTCTTCCATAACATTTTGCCATCACCTCTGGATGGCAGAGAAGCATTCTATGGGGAAAGCCACCGTGCATCTCCAGCAAGCAAAGGCAGTGCTTTGCAAGTGTTGCAGGACCCATCCGTGCATTCTCCTTTGTTCTCTAAGTATAAGCAGATGTTAGGCATTCTTCTCATTATCTTGGGATACTGCATAATATTATTATGGTGTCAGGCTATTAAGAGGCAGCAAATGCTGTACAACAACAGCCTTAATTGAGGCTTAGAGCTGAATTGTAAGTATGTAACCTTACTTTGGGGTGTTTGCAAATGCTTTCTGGAAACAGTTTAAAAAGATGTTTTCAATTGTTCAAACAGCCGCTTGCCCTGCCAAGATCAAGTAAAAGCTTCTTAAGATACAGGCACCATAAACATATTTCTTAAGATTTCAATTTTTTTTTCAGCCAGAAGCACAACAAATCTGTGAGCCAGAAATCCTCATGCATGCCACTTCCTGGACTGTTGCAGGGAAAAACTAATGAAATGCTGCAAAAGCTGCACTCAGATCTACCGTGATCTCACAGCCACAGAATTCTACTCTTCCTTTGAAGTAACTTTCCTATGATAATAATTATCTGTCCACGAGTCTGGTCTTGGCACTGGCCGATCCCCAGAGATGGGGATTCATGCAGTAACAGTCCACCTTCAGCAAGGAAGCTCCTGACACAGAAGGCTGTCCTCATCTCAGTTGACACACTTGTCACCATACATAAGAAGCGACTGGTCTTGAGCTCCTGGGGTGAACTACAGCTCTTAAACGTTCGGTTGGAGGCATATTATGATTCTGATGTACAGGATACAGGGCTGAAAAACCTGGGTCATTTGAGACTGATTCCAGGCAGAAATTTTACAACAGTCTGAGTCTCCTTTAGAGTAAAGGAAGTATCAAGGAAAAGAGAAACTTAACACTTGGGAAAATACATTCTTCAAAGATTCTGGAGTTCAGAAGCACACTATCCAGGCTGTGGATTATGCAGGCCAGGTTTTCTAAAGTTGGCTTCCAAAGAATTGACTCCAAAGGGATTATTTTTCCTTAACAACTTAACACATGCACAAGAAAGGGACAAGTTTAGCATTTTGATGCTTATCGGTGACAATGATCAAAAATTATATGGGATAATGCAGAGGAATGAAGGATTACAAAATCTTAGTTATATATTCCTGGGATCCAGAATTTGGGATCATTACTATCTTTCCAAGGAAAATAATAACAAGAAAGACTGGAGCTTTGTTTGTTTTTTTTTTATTTTATTTAATTTTTTCAGTGTTACAAGATTCATTGTTTATGCCCCACACCCAGTGGGGAGCTATGTTTAATATTCCATATAGTTCAGCAGGAGGCAGGGAAGAGGTGAAAGCTAAGTATTAATAATTATATGACAGCTCACTGGGATCTAGAAACAGTATCTGCCATGGAAATATTATTTACCTATATAAAGCTGGACTTCCTTAAAAAATAAATCTATAACTCAAGTATTATAAGTTCAGTTAGGTTCATTCACCAACTCCATCCTCAAATGAAGCAATAAATCTGGTTTAATAAAGTATTTACCATACTAAATAGATAAAGTCTAGCCTTGGTAGTTTTCATTTACCTTCATTTCTCATGACTAAATCAAATGTATATTAATGGGATTTTGATACGTAAAAAGGGATACCCTAGCACTCAGCACACTCCACATTTTCTCTGTTGCATCCTCTGTACTCTGTTAGTATTATTTAGATTTCTGAATTGATTTTTTAAAAATTCTATTGGAGGCACAAGACTGAATTTGGGACAAAAGACACCAAAGATGGCTTAAATGGCTAAGACGTACCATAGTGAATATAAACATGGCCAGACCTAGATACTAGCTCTGCTACTTAATGACTGTAATACTGTGTAAATTTCTTAACATCTCCAGACCTTGGTATCCACAGCTACTAAACAGATATATTATCTACTTCATAAGAGTAAAGAGGATAGAGGCCATTTGTGCATTCGCTTGCCATAGATTGGGCCATAGAGCATTTACTTAACATGCTTTTAATGCTTCCTAGTTGCCAGGCACTATTATAAGTTAAATAAGTTTAAAAGCTGGTATTTGAACTGTAGGTAGTCTGGTTCCAAAGCCAAGAGCATAAACCACAATGCTGACCAGCCTCAATGTGTACTCAATTTGGGGTTTTATGAATAGTAATTGATTATTGCTGCAATTATGGTTGTATCAGTTAGCTAATGCTATATAAGAAAACATCCCAAAGAGTAGTGGCTTAAAACAATAATCTAACATTTCTTACTAGTCTGTAGATCAGCTGGCTAGTTCTATTGATCTGGCTCATACTTGGCTAAACTTGACCAGGCTCACTTGTGTGTCTGTGGACAGCTGGCAGCTTGGCTAAAGGCTGACTGGTCTCGGATGGCTTCAAACAAGCTGAGTCTTTTATATGTGTCTTTTACATGCTTTTACTGGGCTAGCCTGGTCATGTTCTCGTGGTTATGGCAAACATGCAATAGCAGAAAGAGACTGAGTCCAGACTGCATACTTTGCACCACATTTGTTAACATCCCATTAGGGCAAAGCAAGTCATGTGGCTGACCACAGAGTCAAGAGTTGGGTCAAAATGTTTCTCCCACAGTAAGGGGAGTGAAAACTTGGGGCTATGAATGCAATAAATCTACTGTAGAAATACTCAGAATTTTAGGAACAGCATAATTAAACTTGAAAAATGAAATCTTTCAGCAAATATGTATCAAAACCAAATATGAACCCATGAGGAATTAACATGCCTAAAATCTCTTTATAAGTGAAGGCTTAATAAGATATAATACAAAGTTAAATTATTAACATTTGATTAGGGAGCTAACATTTTTTTTAATTATGTCCAGTTAGCCAGGGATCTAACATTTCTAAGTGATACCATATGTATTTCTACATTTAAATCTTACAACATACTACAGAAATGATAGGACATCAAGTTTCAGGACCAACTTCCCTATAGTTATTTTTACAACATGGATTATACTAGTGAAAACTGGCAAACTATGTAATATCATACCTTATTAAGTGACAACAAATTAGTTATGATGAGAATCAATCTTTCCAACCATGATGATAATGGAGATGGCTTACAATTCAATTTATAAAATATCCCATCAAAATTAGCAATTTTGATCTCATATTCCAGGATTAAAAACCAAGATATGATTATTTTAGGGTACTAGATAAAATGATTTTATTGTTAAAGTATGTATAGCTCCAAAACATAGAGTAGAACATTTTTATATAGTTTATATTTACAGACAAGAATAATTTTCACAGTATTTCCCTAATATGGCAAAATAAGATACAATATGCATTACTCTGAGCATGAGGAAGATTCTTCAACAAGAAATATTTGACTATGTGATACAGACATCACTTACAAGCTGTGTAACCTTGGATAAATTATTTATCTTCTCTGCACCACATTTCTCTCATCTGTAAAATGGGAATAATAGTGCTTGCTCTGTTATGAGAACTGAATGGTTTAATGCATACTGTAAAGTACTTCCAACAACATCTGGAACATAGTGAACACTCAATTTTGAGTTTTTATAATCAGCATTATTAAAGCAAGATAGTTTATAACAAGGGTTTACTCTGCTATCTGACTCTTAACGCTTTCCCTTTGGTTAAGAAAATTAGATGTAGTTTAAACTAACCAAACTGTATTCGCATTTTCCAGAACCTAAAGCCTCCAATTTAGGAAATGCTCAGATGAGACTCTCTTCCTTTCTTTTTTTCTTAAGATTTTATTTATGTATTTGTCAGAGAGAAACACAGCTAGAGAGGAAACACAAGCAGGGGGAGTGAGAGAAGGAGAAGCAGGCCTCCCATTTGGCAGGGAGCCCGATGCGGGGCTTGATCCCAGGACTCTGGGATCAAGACCTGAGCAGAAGGCAGACGCTTAACGACTAAGCCACCCAGGTGCCCCTGGGAGTCTTTCTTTTTGCAGACAGTGACAACTGTGGAGGCACAACATCACCACCCAGCTTTAAGGAACACTAAACAACCAAACGAAAGAAAAAAGGAAGCAGATTTTAGAGAACTGAGTATGAAATAAGGGAATTTCTGGATACTGCATAAATGCCTAGGGCTACCTATGACAGGCTAAGAAGGGATAGGGTGGTGGTGGGGCGGTTAAGGAAACAGAGTTGAGAAAGGCAACGTAATCAGCAAGCACACGGTTACAGTGGAGACTGCACGGTCCAGGAAGGGCACAGTTCCTGCAGTGCCACCTTGAACCATTCACTTTCAACACACCTCCTGCCAGAACTTTTCAACCCAATCCACTGGAGGATTTTCTCCAGATGAATCAATCTCCAGATCCTTATGGAAAATAATATTCACAGGACCCCTGCATGTCTCATCAGTTAAGTGGCTGCCTTCAGCTCAGGTTGTAGTCCTAGGGTCCTGGGATGGAGCCCCACATCAGGCTCCTTGCTCAGTGGGGAGCCTGTTTCTATCTCTCCCTCTACCCCTCCCTCTGCTTGCGCACTCTCTCTCTCTGACAAAAAAATAAAGTCTTAAAAAGAAAATATTTGCTTTACAATAAACTTTGCTCAAATGCATTTGCAGAGTATAATGAAGGAGGCCAACATACTTTTCTAAGGATGTGTGTGAAGCATGAAAGAGAGTACTATAGAAACTCTTCAGCATAGACTGGACAAGACCAAGAACCAAAATATTCCGAGAATTAGTGTGGTACCTATTTGCTTTAAACAGAATAATAAACTTGTCAGCAATTAAGAAAAAGCATTGATGAAATGAAGTTGGCTGTAAGCATATGTTATTACCTGAAAAACCCTCTCAAGGTTACCTGGAACCCAGCAAAGTGTATGTGTTGGAATATTTCCTTTCCCATCTAAAAGGACTGCAAAAGACACCCAGCCTTCAGCTAATGGTTACTTAGCACAAGGAGCCCCTCACCAATACTTATTTCTAAGAGGATTGGTCTAATTTGGTGGCAGTCTGAAATATAAAACATTTTTTATTGAGTTATAAAAACATATGCTAAGATACAGCAAAATGTGCTTTTCCCAGCAGTGGATATGATACCTACTTTAATTAAGTATAATTTGTAGTTAGTCTATTGTTTATATGCAAAGACATTAAATTGATATCACTGGAGGTATCCTTTAAAAGTTTGTTCTTTCAAGTAATCTCAATGTTCCTCTCTGGGATCTATTTTTACATACCCATTTGCATAGAGTCCTGAGCCGTGGTGGTGTTTGATGGGTTGATTCTTTGCTGGGATGCTTTGCTGGGATGGTAAGAAAGCAAAAGCAAACATAAACTTAGCCTGTGTGTGGTTTATTCTGAATTCCCTTCCAGTGGTATCTGAACTGATGAGATTTTACTGCCATAACAGCCCTCTGACAGACACATACAGGTGTGGTTCTGAACCCAGGCAGGAAATAGAAGGTAGTGAGAAGAAGCGTAGGGAATCCCGCAGGACAGAAAGACACAGCAACCAACACTGAATGTTCCTAGGGGCTCTAGCTTAGAGTTGAGTCACTCATCTGAGGGAAAGAAAACCTATAGGCTCCAAACACATAGGAACCATTTCAGTGATTCATTTATATTCAAGTAGCATTTGTGGAAAACCTAAATTCACCAAGTATTCTCAATGCCCCTGTCCTCCAGGAGCCACAACAGAGTAGAAAATATAAACACAAACCACTAATGACAATCTCCAATAGGTGAAGGGATGCTAGTTGCCATAGCAAACCAAACGCCCCCAAATCTGTTCTTAATGCAACAGCTGTTTATTTCTGGCTCATGTAACAGGCCTACGTACATTCCATCTTATGGCTAAACATCTTCAACATTTGGCCACCAAAGTTACACTGAGAGCACAAATTGCCAGTATCAGAGTGAAAAAAGGATTAGCACCACAGATCCTACAAACATCAAACAGATAATAAATGTACACTATGAAAAAATTTATGCAGACAAATTCTGCAACTTAGATGAAAGGAACAAATTCTTGAAAAATGCACCTTACCAATACTGGGGCAAAATGAAGTGAACTTTTGAATAGTCCTATAACCCTTGAATAAATTGAACTGATTTTAAAACCTTCCCACAAAACAAAATTCCAGGCCCTGATGGTTCTGCTGGCGAATTCTATCAAATATTTATGGAAGAAATAATTCTAGTCTTACACAAACTTTTAGAAAACAGAGGAGAGAACAGTTCCTAACTCCTTTTATGAGGCCAGCACAACCCTAATACTAAAACTAAATAAAGACATTATAACAAAAGAAAATTATAAAAATTTCCCTGGGCATTATCCCCATTCCAGCCAGCTGGAAGGGGAAAGGAGCCTAGATGATTTTGTGGGAATGGTCTAGGCTTGTTTATGGAATTCACTACATCCACTCACATTCCTTTATATAGGACTCCGTAATGTGGCTACACCCAAAGGCAAAAGAGGTGGGGAAATTTAGTCTAAGCCACATGTCCTCAAGAAGAAATGAAACCAAATCTGGTGATGCTAACAATACAGTGTGACAAATGCTATAAGGAAAACACGTACAGAGTGCTGGTGGAGCACAAAGAAAAGGCTGTGACTGGAGACATGAATGAATGAATGAGCCAGCAGTTAGCTAATGATATAAATAGGCTCCCTTAAAATTGCCTTCTGCCTAGTTCCAGATGAGTTAGTAACTGTAGCAATGGGAATAATGATGTACAAATCACTAATGGGCCCTGTTGCAGTGTTAACTTGTGGCTAAAACACTGGGTGTGCATTTGCTTTCTGTGGGACTTGGCGGCAAGCCCGGCCTAGAATTAAATGTGGCAGTTCTATGTTAAGCTGGTGGTATTCTTCTGTAGGCATTTAGCCTACTGCCCCCCAAACTCACTTCCCTTTTTGTTTCTTTGAGAGTGTGCTGTGCATGTGAATAGTCGGGAGTAGGGGGTAAGTCCAGAAATCCATCGTGGTTGAATTTTATGACAAATGCTGTGTGGTCTCCCTGCATACATGAAAAGTTGGTAAACTTGTTTTAAAAGATAGGACACTTGTTTCATTTAAATGATGCCACATGCCTGTCCTGCTTATTAACTCTCTGCCATTTTCTGTAGATCCGGTTTTCCTTATTTGCATCCCCCATCCTACTAGTTTTCTTGCTTCATCTCCTGACCTACACAAAATATCTTGTTTCCCTCTGAAAAGCTAAAGGAAAGGTAAGCTTTTGGAAGTTTTTGAGCATGGTTCAAATCCGACTGTCATTATGAAAATCAAGAGATAAGGGTTTCCTCCAAACACCAGTGGCACCATTTGGGGAGGAAGGATGTTACCATAGTAAAGCAACATGAAGAACATGGCTATTGAACTAAAACGGAGTGCAATGACATTTCCCATGTTCTCACACCTCCTTTTTAATGTCTTCGGTCACCTGATTACATCTGCAAGCATAGTGAGTAAGGATTTCCCCTGGTCTACCCATTCACCACCACCACAACCTTCCATACCTCTCTGGGTCACACGGCTTCCCTGCCACCTGGTAACCACTCCCACTATAATAGCAGAATCACAGCAGGTCTTTATGAAGCACTCTCTGGAGCCCTGTATGGTGGAGAAAAAGGGTCTTCCAGCCACCTGTTACATTTCATCCTGGTGCTGAGTTTGCCTCCATAAGATACCCTATGTTCAAAACCAACAGCTCAGCACCGAACTTCTATTTTCATTACTCCTCATGTATATTAGGTTCCTTTCTACAGCCAAACTTTAAGTTCCTTGGGGAAAGTCATGCCTAATGCTACTTTGGCACTTCCACAGCCCCACACACAGCCTTGCACATAATAGATTCTCAATAAATATACAGCAATTTGATTTAGGTTAAACAGTGTTGTAATCACTACATACAAGGTAAACATCCTGAGAAAGATAACACTGTAAGCTATCATCAAACCCACTCTATCATCAAACACCTGCTTTTGAATGGTGTTTCTCATTACAGTGTTTGGATTGGGACTGATAATGAGAAGACACAGAGGAAAACTTAATACTGAAAAGTTGTGGGACACTGGGATACACATACGAAAAGGGTATCCACATGAAAGACAGGAAATATCAAAGAAATGACATCTGGGACTTCAGAAGCCAGAAGAAGTTTTACAGCTTCTGCCCAAGTCCTTGCAAACATTTTCTCTGGGAACACACCCATCATGCTGTGAAGAAGCCCCACCCAGCGGGTCCTATGAAGACCCTACGGAGTCCTATGGAGAAGAACTAAGACCCTGGTTGACAGCCCCAGCTAAGTCCCAACTTGTTCATGGGAGTGAGCCACTTTGGAAGCCATACCTTCCAGGCTCAATCAGGCCAACCTAGCTGGTACTACGTAGGTCAGAGACAAGCTATCCTCACTGAGCCCAGCCCAAACAATTCACTTGTGAGTAAAAATAAATGACTGTTGTTTTAAGCCACGAGGAATTTAGAGCAGTTACTATACAGGAAACACATAACCATAATATATGTATAGAAATCAACCTTGCCTCTTCTCACACAATATTCACACATACCACTAACACTACAAAGGAATTTCTGCTAATTAATGTGTGTGTGTGTGTGTGTGTGTGTGCATTGTGCCATGGGTTCTCACTACATATCTGGTACTATAGGCAAGTCTTCTCAAGATCGCCCTAAGGAATCCATGTGGAGTGGGTTTTGGTCCCAAGGTTCTGTGCATGCTAATATAGTAATCAGATGATATAATCAGTGGCTCAGTGTGGTACCTAATGTCTCATTCCTATAGTAGCAATGTCCACAATAGTTAAACTACAGAAAAAGCCTAGACGTCCAGCCACAGATGAATGAATAAAGAAGATGTGGGGATACACACACACACACACACACACACACACACACACACACAGGAATACTATGCAGCCATCAAAACCTTGCCATTTGCAACGACACAGATGGAACTAGAGGGTATTATGCCTAGCGAAATAAGTCAATCAGAGAAAGACAATTATCATATGATCTCACTGATATGAGGAATTTGAGAAACGAGACAGAGGACCATAGGGGAAAGGAGGGGAAAATGAAACAAGATGAAACCAGAGAGGGACACAAACCATACGAGGCTCTTAATCTCAGGAAACAAACTGAGGGTTGCTGGGGGGTGGGGGACAGGGATAGGGTGACTGGGTTATGGACTCTTGGGAGGGTATGTGTTATGGTGAGTGCTGTGAACTGTGTAAGACTGATGATTCACAGACCTACACCCCTGACACAAATAATACATTATATGTTAATATAAATAATAAATAAGTAATAAGAAAAAAGGTTGGGCTTCTTTAAAAGTCAAGCTAATGAGAATGTCAGGCATAGCAGCAAGCTTTAGAGAAGATATATTTGGAAAATTTCAAATTTCAAGGCATGAACAGCTTTCTTTTGGATCTATACTTACAGCTGACTCTAGACACTAGGTTATAAACCAAATAACCTATTTTGCAGCTAAACATTGATTGCCTTTACCTTATATGCAGGGGAAGGCTGAGATTCCCTCATGATAAGGAGACAGGGCAGGAGGATGGGGCAATGAGTTTACCAGATATGTGTATCTATTTCTCCTTTAGACCAATGATTATGGAACTTTAATGTACATACAAATCACCTGAGAAAATTGTTAAAATTAAACTGTCATTCAGCTGGCCTGAGAGAAGGAGCCTAAGCTTTTATATTTGTTATAAAATTCTAGTTGGTGTCAATGCTGTTATTCTACAGACCACACCTTAAATAATAAAATCTGACCATCATTATTAAGAGTAAGCCTTCAGGGCCTCTTATATGTAACTCTCTCCAAAGCCTGAGCCTGGCAAAATAGTGTCACCACTCCATCACCACCTTCTCCATTACCACCGCCATTCCCATTGCCACCACCATCACCTCTAAGACCACTACCATCTCCTTCACCACCATCATTTCCAATAACCCCACCCGTCCGTCCCCTCTGCTACCACCACAATCTCCATATCACTATTGCAAACACCACGACCACCTCTTCCACCCTAATAGTCATAACCATTATAGACGATCAGAATTACTCAAATGACAGATCATTTAGTTAGCCAAATAGATTTCTTTCTGTGCATCCAAGAGATGATTCAATCAATAGATAAGGCCACTGAAATCAAAGACCATAACCTCCAATCAAACGATAACACTGAAAAGAACTAAAGATTGGTAGCTCATCAAGCACAGTAATAATAGCAGGAAATACCAGCTCCTTCTGAAATATGGAGGTCCATCTAATCAAAACAGCTCAAGGAGAGCAGATCTAAGAGCAAGACAAATCCTAATGAAAACAACATGGTTGTCATGACACATCTTCCAAAATAGCCACCTTCACATAGCACATTTTGGACTTGCAGAAGAGTTCATATATTTGGAAGGGCAAAAATATATAAGTAGGCAGACTTAGCTTTACAGCTGAAATAGGTAACTCCTCTGTTACATAAAATTAAAAACAGAGAACTGGGGTCTCTATCCTAATTATTCTTTCTTCCCTAAGAAGTTATCTAGGATGAGCTGCCAAGTGTGCTTAACATCTGCGTCCACCAAACTCTAATCCCTGGTGAATATAATTTTCATTCTAGAAATGAGAAATCTGCCCAAGCAGTAGCAGTATGAAGTTCAAAACCATCTGTACTGCTAGGTAAAGATGATCTGTATACATAATGTGGGCAATAGTGATTTCCTCTACTAAGCTTCTGAAATGAGAGAAGCTGGGAAGGCAGCAACTCAGCTCAGCCGACGTGAACCTTCTGGGGTTTCAGAAGTGATTACAACGAAGTTCTCTAATTGCTTGTGTGTTTTATTAAGTAGATCCCATTTGAGTCTAAAATCACATGTGATGTTTAAATGTTATTTCTGTAAACTACACAAAACTATAATTTGCCAGTAAAGAAAAAAAGATGCTGTCAAATAAGAAGAGATATGAAATGAGATCGTTTCCCTTATTTGAGAGACAGATGTTATTTTTGGCTCTTTTGTATAATGCATTCCATATTATAGTTTCTTTCTGACAAAACACTAGGAATAGCACATGCTTGCACACAGTGAACCAAAACCATTATCAGGAAAACTTTTTATTAACACTGACAAGTTTCCAGGTCCCCGGTGCAGAAACCTCAAACTGTCGGCTGCAAACAGGGCCCATTATGCCAAGGCAGAATTTTTTTCATCCATCTGACATATTCTTGCAATAGAAATAAAGCTGTACATTTCCTTCAGAATCTGCCCCTGAGGGTTGGCAAATGATTTTTTTTCTCTTATCTTTCCTGTGAAGTTCCTCTCCTCTTATGCTGACAGATTTCATGAGATTTTTCTTCATCATTTTCTTTAGGAAAAAAATGTGAAAGGGGAAGACAGGAAGGATGGCATAAACTTACTCAGAAAAAAAAATCCATTATACCACCTGGCTATTCTACTTGTATTTACCTCAAAAAGTTTGCTGCTGAGCAAATATTAGCTGAAATTAATTAGCCCCAGGATAAAAATCTCAATACTGACCGGGGATGACATGAATGCAACCAAAAATGAATAAAACATCCTGGTTGGAAGCAGACGGCAGTTTTGCCAAGTAATGTGTGCAGAGGAAGAAACAAATGGTTATTATTAGGCTGCTTTAATTTTTAGTTGGAGGTTCTTCATGATGGAGAAGCTGATGTTCATTTGAATAATCTGACCTCAGCCAATTGCTAACACTTTCTGGGTTTGCCAAGGTATTTATTTTATAGAGGTTTTAAGGATGGTATCTGCCCTTCAACAGCCTGGGGGCACCACCAGCTAAGATAAAGAAAAAAAATATTACTTAAAGACAGAAGAGCCGGATACATGGAATACATAGATATTCTCTATAAAATCTGATGTTCTTTACTGTTGCTGACATAGGTGTAAGGAAGAACTTATACTTGCTGCACGTGAGATTTAGAGGAGACATGGGATTCCTTGTTTTAAAGGAAAAAATGTGTGAAAGTTTGGGGAGATTTCTGGGACCACATCTGGGCCCCTCTTTCCCACAGAGTGAAAGCGGGTGGTGGTGAGAACCCAACGGGCAGACATTCTCTCCCAAATTCACTGGGAGCATGGCTAATAGTCAAGGGAATAACTCAAGAGTCAAGACTATTTCCCTTTAGTTCCCTCACAGTTTGGGGGTCCAGCACCCACCCTCTTCCAGTACAAGGGTGGTCACCCTAGAGCAGGGTAGAGTAGGGGTATGACCTCCTATTCATTCCCTCCCCCCCAAAAAACAAAAAAACCTCTGTGTCCTGCCATGGTGTTAGGGAGGCTCTTCCACTTTGAGGAGGACAGGCTGCCCTGCTGGAGGTCAGGCCCATCCATATGCCCTCAGCCCACTCAAAGGTCATTTACAGCTTTAGTCGACAGTTCTCAAACATACCAGAGGCTTCCTCCCTCTAGAATACGTATTTCTCTTCATCCACAATTTTTCTCCGGACTCAAGAGCATGCTTGGCCCTCACAACCAATGAGGCACAAACACTGGTGAACAAATATCTCAGCTTTTTAGTTCCTTGGTGAGACAGTTCTTAGTTATGTGCCATTCACTCTCTCAGAAGGTCTACGACAAGATTAGCTGTCCACAGAAGTGATGCACCCATTAGTGTCCCCTTAATTTGCTTTCCTCCATTTTTTTTTTTTTTTTTTTTTTTGGTCTCTGTTCTCACACCCTTACCCCCTTGGGATCACCTCCCAATAAACTAACATCCAAACCCCCGTTTCAGAGTCTGTTTTGGAGGGTAATATGAACCAAAACACTTGCTCTAAACAACTCTAGGTTACATAAAGCTACTCAGGGTGAGAGTCAAGCTTCCACCTCACACTCAACCCGGTGGTAAAATATCTCAGCAGCATGGGGCCTGTTAAGGTCTCAGAGAACACCTCGAGGCATAATGCTGACTTCCAAAGACTGGAAGCACTGTAAATTGGCCGACACCACTTTGTATGCACAACTATTAGGTTATTTTTGGCAGCTCTCAGTGGGCTGCAGTTAGAGGAAAAGGATA
The DNA here is from genome assembly GCA_004023965.1 of Spilogale gracilis. Lineage (NCBI taxonomy): Eukaryota > Metazoa > Chordata > Mammalia > Carnivora > Mephitidae > Spilogale > Spilogale gracilis. The sequence goes on from PITA01006108.1 coordinate 88,444, forward strand.
ATTAGTTGCTCCCCCAATCTTTCTCACAAGTTTTGTGAACTAAAAATCTCAGACCAAATTCAGCCACACACATAGACATTTATTTGCAAGCAGGCAGAAAACAACCTGCTTTGTAAGCTCAAAGATTTCTGTCCTTTTCAGAGCACTACCCACACCTTGTAAGAAACCTTCCCCTCAGACTAGCAGGATGACATTGTATAGCAGGACACAGTTAACCTCTGTTGCAGTGAGGCAGCCAAGAACCCAGAACCAGTGGCTGGACACAGGGCTCCACAGGAGAACGCAATTAAGGTGTACTGAGACTGGTTCACTGAGACTCCTAAGTATTGACTAGCACCAGTTGTGCACATCTCTTCCCAGTGCCTTGTTCAATGACACCATGTTGGTATTGGGGCCATTGGTGGGAGCATTTATACCACAGAAATTGGCAAACGCTACAAATTTCCCCCAAAGGGCCTGTTAAATATTTAGCAGTACACCATGAGACCTTACTAATTTCTCATAGCCTATTTATACAAGAATATTTCTGATTAGATCAACTGATCATCTGCAGACCGTACCTTAAAGCAACACTAAAATAACGCCATACCACTGACAGTGAAAGAGTTGAATATAAGTTGTAGACATCATACCGGGGGTTTACTATGTACCAGATACTAAGGAAAGCATACCTCTGCAAACCTCCAGACCTCACTCCTAGATGTTTCCTAAGAAGCCATTCATCCAACAAATACGTTTTGAGGAATTACTGTTAGTATACTGTTAGTATCTGTAGAAAGTTCTATGAGAAATCCAAAGAGAGAAAACAAATGATCCTGTCCTGGTAAGACCTAATTCCTGTGAAGGACTTATTATTCCCACAAAAATAATGAAGGCCCCCCCCCAAAAAAAATAACTCCTCTAATTTAGCTCCTAGATGCTGTGGTGTAGGAACAGAGAGTGCAGAGGAAACTGGGCTCCAAAGGCAGCTCTACCCCATGGAGCTCAAGGAGCAAAGCAGATCCTGGGAAGGAAATGGTAGATGGAAAGAGAGAGTGAGGTAGGTGAGAAGGAGCTATCACTAGGTAATGAAGAGGCTGAAGAATTATATGATCTGAAGATTTAACCCTCAGGCCAAACACAACTTCCGACACTGCTTTCCCCAAGTTCTTGAAATTGCTACCTTCAGGTCAAGAAAAATCAGACAGGATGGGTAGGATTCGGGGGTAGGGCTTTCAGATGGTCAAAGTGGGTAGGCATGTTGGCTTACAGTTTTAAGTAAAGGGAATGACGTGCAAAATGCAGAGGTGTCCAATTTGGGGGATTTTGAGAACACCAGATAAGAGAAGGTCTTGGGTTTTGAGTTCTAGTCTCAATTTTGTCTAGTCTTATAGACCTTTATGACCTTGGGTACCTCACTAAAATTGTATAGCTCTCAGCTTCTTTATCTATGCAATGGGTAGGCTGGGCTTTGCCAATTCTTACTCAGATACCTATTCTTCCCATCTTCCATAGAACTCCCTTTTAGTTTTGGGAGGCAATGTACCCAAGTGAGAAACTTTACTCTCTGGGGACTTCCTGAGCAGCAGCCTCAGCCTGACTCTCTGCCTCTAGACTTATTACTTGGGAATACAGCAAAGCCTTATCTGGTTAAGACACTGCATTTACACTTCTATTATATATAACCAAACCGACCAGATGCAAACTCAAATCTCACACTAAGTATCAGTGATTCTAAGAGACTACACCTCCATAGAAGCAAGTCAGAAGGGGGCTTGAGGAATGCCAACATTCTTAGTGTTTTAATCACAGATACTGTGAAAATTAAAATGAAACAAAAACCATTTGACGAGCAGGAATATTCAAAAGATGAAAGTCAAAAAGCTCTCTGTGGGGAACATGGGTTTAAAGTAGTTAAGGACAGTGAATATGGTGAATTTTCAGACTCCTTTTAGATCCAGGAATTCTAAATATAAATCATTTTGTCTAATTAGTTACCATCCTTATGTATAGTAGAAATATAAGGTCATGATACATAGGACTAATAAGATGGACGGGGGGAGGAAGTGGTTAGAATTTAGGGTATCATCCTAGCTCAGTGGGATCCGAAGTAGAAAACACTACACACTTCAATAGTGCTGCAAAGGGCTGGGAATGTGACACCGTGTGCAACAGTGACCTTCTCAAATTTTCCTAGGAGCATAAAGTGCAGGTGAGAAACAAAGTATATAGAATCAAAAGAAAAGCAACAGTGCCAACCTCACCTAAACAATACGGCCATATGGGCAGGACTTCACAGATTCTAAAGTAATTCCAATTCCTCCCTCAGGCTTCACTCACAAAAAAAGGATTTCTTTTCCAAGAAAGAAACCACGGGTTTATAAGTACCAGATTTTCGACAGTTTATTCAGATAGCTAGGGTTTGCCCATGATCCTATGCAGTACAGTCTGCATTCAAACTTCCTAACTCGTAATCTGTAGACTTCACTAAAATAAACTCATAAATGCCACCTGCCACAAGTATATTAATGTTATGTTCAGTATTCAGGCCCTCTGACTAGAGATGTAGTAGGATGACCACTGGGTTTCCCTGTTAGCACTGATTATATTTTGGGGCGGGGGGAGGGTGGGACACAGGAGAAGGTCCTATCACAGGGAACCAGAATGCACAAGTCTTTGCAAAGAACCAGTTTTTGGGTTTACAGGGCAACTTTACCAATTTATTTAATTATTTTTAAATTTCTATGTAAATAATTTCCACTTTTATCTTTATTAATTCCTTTACCCCACATTCTTTAAGTTTATTTTTCTCAGATATTCCTTTTTTTTAACTTTAGCATTTTTATTCAGACATGTATAAATTTCTTTGTTTTGTTTTTTTGAACTTTGGCATTTTTATTCAGGCATGCATAATTTTAAAAAATTTTTAGTATCTAGCTTCTTAATTTCAAAGATTAGTTTTTTTGTTTTTCCTAATAAGTATGATTATGATTGATAATAAATATTTCACCAAGGGCTGTCTTGGCCATAACAATGCTTTTAACACATTGTACTTTTATTATATTGTATTTCTAAATAGTTTTTATTTCCTCTTTAACTCAGATGTTACAAAGATGTTTGCTTTTATTTTTCTTCAAGGGGTACAGGTTTTAATTTTAAGAAGTTCAGCTAGCTTTGGGTTTGAAGGGCTTTTTTTTTCCTTTTCAATTTTTAATTTAAACGTACCATGACTAATGAATGTGGCCTATGTGATTTTTATTTAACTTAACATTTAATTTAACATTTAATTTAACATTTTCTAATACATGACCATTTTTTTTTACTGCTTAATGTGTTTTGAAAAAAATGAATAGTGTTCACTGGCTACATATATATATAATTCATTGTGTTAATCAGATCTTTTATATCCTTTAGTGTATTTGACTTACAGATTTTCAAAAAAGTGTTAAAGTTCATTGTGATTGTGGATCTACTTATCCTTACATTTTCTCTTTGCTTTTGCTCTCTATATTTAGGAGCTACATTGTCAGAATTATAAGGGTTTGTTTGATAACTCTTATTACTTTTATTATTCTGAAGTGTTCTTCTTCAGTCATTTTAATAGTACCTACTTTGAATTTTCTTTTGCCTCATATCAGTATTGCCAGTATTCTGGTTAGTATTTTCCTTTTATATTTTTTTCCCCAATCATTTCATTTCAACCTTTGTGTGTCTTCTGCCTGCTTGTGGGAGAGAGTAAGACATTTTGTTCTGTGCACTGTGACCTCCAGGCTGTCTTCTGTGATTTGGCTGAGGAACAGTGTGTGCTATCCCACTCAGGGCAGGCCTTTAGTCATCTCCTCCTGTAAGGGTGCATTATTTCACCTGGGTGTCAGCCACCAAAGGCCCCACCCAACCTCTCCTCACTGGCTTCCTGCCTAAAGGGATAGACATATTGGTTGCTCTTTGCCTGGGAGTGGTAGGGACAGAAGAGAGGGAGAGTGCAGATGGTCAACAGATCTGACTGCTTCTGCAGCAGAACGCCAATTAATCACCCTGTAAGTTGTCACAGGGGACTTCTTGCCAGATTTCTGAAAGTCACCAGTCTTGGCTAGACGCATCCTTGGGGCCACACCCACCTTTGCAAGAGTTTGCTCCTGCATGGGTTTTGGCCTGTGAGTTCATTCTTCATTAGAATGAATGTACAGGTAGAATAAGTAAGAATAGTAATAATAATTGTTTTTAATGTCCTTGTCTGATAATTCCAACACTTATGTCAATTCTAAGTCAGTTTGATTGCTTTTTCCCATTATGAGTTGTATTTTCTTGCTTTTTTGCATGCCTGGTAATTTTTTATTGGATTCCAGGCATTATGAATTTTCCTTTATTTGGTGTTGGATACTTTTATATTCCTATATTTTTTAGCTTTATTCAAGGATACCATTAAAGTACAAGGAAACAATTTGGTCCTTTTGTTCCTGCTTGTAAGACTTGTTAGGCTGGACCAGAGCAGTGTTTAATTTAGGGCTGATTATTTTCTGCCACTGAAATAAGACTTCTCTGAGTATTCTATCCATTGCTACATGAAATCCAGGCTCCTGTGTAAGCACAAGAGATTATTCCTTCTAATGCTTTTGTCTAGTCCTTTTCCAGTGTTAGTTTCCTCATATGTCTGAGTTGGTATCCACTGTATATATTATATCTTTGTTCACATCAGGTGGAAAGGTAAATCCAATCCCTTTTATTTCATCTTAACAGAAGAAAAACTAAACTTTTTTTAGTGTGAGAAGCCTTTTTTCAAATAATGTCACTATTAACACAGATACAAAGCAAAGCTTCTGTGACTAAAAGGGAGGTAAAGGATTAATAGCCTGAGAAATCCTGCCCACACAACTTCTTCCTTGATGTTCTCAGAAGCCAAAACTCTTCCTTGATCCTTAGAGAGTCACAAGACCCAATTGAAAAACCACTACATCTGGTCAAACTCCTCCTTTTTATGCTCGATGCAACTGACACCTAAAATGGCTTGCCCAAGGTCACATGGCTAAAACCTAGGTCAAAGGGTGAATGGGAATAATGACTCATAAGAGTAAAGACCTCAAAAATGGTAGCAATTATTACTATGTCTGCCCCTGTATTTTTAAATTTCCAAAAATCTGTAATAGTGACCAGAGAAAACAGAAGGAATGTGGTGAGTTAAAGAAAGGATCTAGTGCAAAAAAAATCCTAGTTATGCCTTCCCTTGTAAACCAAGTTCATTTCCTGAAGCCCCATCTCCTAGGGAAGATTCTCAGTGAGCTTCAGCTCAGCTCATAGATCTCTGACTAAGGGCAGACTCCTGAAAACTAGAACCCAGATCCCTGTCCAATGTACCCCATCACCTCCCTTCCACTGGTAGTATCCTTGAATCCAAAGAAACCCTTCTTCTTTGCTGTGCATCAAATATTTAAGAAGAGATTACTGACCCAAAACAATGTGTTTGTGTCAGCAAAATTTCCTATGAGTACAGAAATCTCAATCCCACACTAAAAAAGTTGAGACTCCATTCTGCCTTGAATGTCATGCAGCAGAGCATGGTGTGATGACAGTGTTTAAAAATCAAGCTAGAAGTAAGAGAGTCCATCAAGTAGGAATGAAAACTCTAGGTCTCCACTGAAAACAACAAAACAGGAAAAGTATGGGGGCCAGGAGTGTCTAACTTAAACACTGATATACTGGATGAGTCTCAATTTGCCACTCAATGAATTTCAAATTCCTTGTCTTTAAATAGCATTCATAGAACTAGTCACAGCTTGCTTCCCAGAGAATCTGGAAGCTATAAGTGGATTTTAAAACAATTTGTAAATCACTTATAATTCCTTGGAGATAGAATGATATATAAGTATGTGGTACTACTATAACGCTAACCATTCTTAAATATTGTTAGCCATGCTTAAGTATGATTACTATACTAAAATATTTACAATATTACCACGGAGAGTGATTATCTACAAAATTCTTAGCGCCTTCTCCAACTAATTTTCAAATGACAGAGAAGTTAATTACCCTGGACACTTGCTATACCGTAATCTTACTATGGTCCAGAAATTAAGATACGTTTAGAACTTTTTCCATATCAGTAAGAACTGAAAGAATTTCAACACAATATGGCTATTCCCACACCACATCATAGGCCTCAGAGACAACACCAGTAAGAAAAGTTAAGTATCTTTCTTGAGAATTCATTCTTGTAACTTTGCTATTAGAGGAAAAAAATTACAAGTAGTTTGATTTGTTTTGTGATCTAACTGTTATTTTTGACATATATTTGTGTGCAAATTCAGTGCTCAGAAGATGGTTTATTTCACTTAAAGTTGTGCCTTCAGTTAGGATGACAAGATATCATTAGCTGGGTGGTGACTTCATGATTTGAAGCTTAGGGTGCTTACAGCTTTACGAGGTTTCTGAATGAGGCCTTGAGAACCGTGCTGTGCAGAGCCTGCTCCATCATGTTTGGCTTCCCTTATTCTACTTTAGTACTAGAAGGAAACTGTGAGTCAAGAGAGGGAATTTGGGACTATAAGGAATCCAGGTAACAGAATTCCTATAAAAGATATGCATACACAGATAAAAACATCTCTCTTATATATTTTACATTCTTGGAAGTATATATCAAATGTTACATTTACCTGCATAAACACATTACAATTACCCATAAAAATACTTAACACACATTAATTGTGTACATTTACTGGTTACTAGGCATATAATAGGAACTTCATAAATCATTAAAATAGATTAATGAAAATATACCTACTATGATAGTGACACATGGTGTCAATTAAACTAAGATGAACTCTAATTTTTATTACGATGAAGAAAGACTATTGTTAATTTTCATCCATTCAAAAATGTTCTACCAGTTTCAGAAGACTCCAAAAGAACACATAACCTAGAGTCAAAAGCATAATAACCATTAAGTGTGACCTAATCAGCACAAACTAACTGAATTCCCTATAACATGTACAGAAACTATTTAATTCTAAAAATTCTGTTCCTGAAAGAAGTACAATTTTCACTATTCACAGATGATGTGCTTCTATACTTAGAAAACCATAAAGATTCCACCAAAAGTCTAGTATGACTGATAAGTGAATGCAATAAGGTCACAAGATACAATATCAATATATAGTATATATAATGAAATATTACACAGCCATAATAAGGATGGAACTGTGCCATTTGAGACAATATGGATGAACCTAGAGGGTATTATGCTAAGTGAAATAAGACTAAGAAAAACAAATACCACATGATTCCACTCATAAATGGAATGCCCCCCAAAATGAATAAACAAACAAAAATCTGAATCAGAACTATAAATACAGAGAATAAACCGATGGTTGCCAGAGGTGAGGAGTGTTGGGAGCTGAGCAAAATGGGGGTCAAGGGGTGGGAGATACAGACCTCCAGTTATGGACTAAGTAAGTCAGAAGAATAAAAAGCAGAACATAAGGGATACAGTCAATAATGTTGTACTAGTGATGTAATGGGACAGATGTGGAACAGACCATAACATATAAATTTGTCAAATTACTAAGTTGCACACTTAAAACTAATGTAACATTATGTGTCAACTATGGTAAAATTTTTTTAAAAATTCAAAGAAAGCAAACAACTCAATACACAGAAATCTGCTACATTTCCATATGCTAATAGTGAAATTGCAGAAAGAGAAATTAAGGAAATAATCCTATTTACAACTGCACCAAAATCCCAAAAAATACCTAAGAATAAATTTAACAAAAGAAGTGAAAAACCTGTCCTCTGAAATCTATAAAACAGATGAAAATAATTGAAGACAGCACAAACAAATGGTAAGATGTTCCATGCTGATGGACTGAAAGAACAAATATTGCTAAAATATCCATATTATCCAAGGCATCCTACAGATTTAATGCAATCTTGATCGAAATACCAACAGCATTCTTCACAGGACTAAAACAAATAATCTTAAAATTTGTATGGATCCACAAAAGACCCCAAAGAGCCAAGGCAATCTTGAAAAAGAAGAACAAAGCTAGCAGTATCACAACCCCAAATATAAAGAGAGATTACCAAGTTGCCATAATCAAAACAGTATGGTACTGGCACAAATGTAGACATATAGACCAATGGAACAGAATAGAGAGCCCAGATGTGAACCCATAAAAATATGGTCAATTAATCTCTGACAAAGGAGACACAAATATGCAATGGGAAAAAGAGTCTCTTCAAAAAATGGTATTGGGAAAACTGGACAACTACATGCAGAAGAATGAAACTGGACCACTTTCTTATACCATACACAAAAATAAGCTCAAAAGGGATGAAGGACCCAAATGTGAGACCGGAAACCATAAAAATCCTAGAAGAGAACATGAGCAGTAATTTCTCTGACATTGGTCATAGCAACATTTTTCCAGATATGTCTCCGAAGGCACGGGAAACAGAAGTAAAAATAAACAATTGGGACTACATCCAAATAAAGAGTTGGTGCACAGCAAAGAAAACAAAAACAAAACTAAAATACAACCTACTGAATGGGAGAAAATATTTTCAAATTACTTATCTGATAAAGGGTTAGCATCCAAAATATATAAAGAACTTATACAACTCAATACTCAAAAAGCAAATAATCCAATTAAAAATGGGCGGAAGACATGAACAGACAGCTCCCCAAAGAAGACATCCAGGTGGCCAACAAACACGTGACAAGATGCTCAACATGACTCATCATCAGCAAAATGCAAATCAAAACCACAATGAGATTATCACCTCACACCTGTCAGAATGGCTACAATCAATGACACAATGAGAGTTGGGAGGATTTGAAGAGAAAGAAATCCTTGTGCACTGTTGGTGGGAATGCAGTCTGTGGTGCAGCCACTGTGGAAAACAGTATTGAAGATCCTCAAAAAATTAAAAATAGAATTGCCATAAGATCCAGTAATTCCACTAGTAGGTATTTACCCAAAGAATCCAAAAACATGAAGTCCAAAAGATATATCCATCCCTATGCTTACTGCAGCATTAGCTACAGCAGCCAAGTAATGGAAGCAACCCAAGTGTCCATGGGTAGATGAATAAAGATGTGGTGTGTATACATATATATACACAATGGAATACTGAGCCACAAAAAAAAGAGAGGAAACCTTGCCATTTGCAAAACATAGGTAGACATATGGGATATGTCCATCAGTAGATGAATGGATAAAGAAGATGTGATACATACACACACACACACACACAAGCACATGCACGCGCATGCATACACACACATACACACACACTAGAATATTCAGCTGTAAAAAAGAAGGAAATCTTACATTTGCAACAGCAGGGAAGATCTAGGGAACATAATGTTTAGTGAGTTAAGTCAGTCAGAGAAAGACAAAAACCGTATGACTTCACTCATATAAGGAGTTTGAGAAACAAAGCAAATAAAGAAAAAGACAGAATCTTAAATATATGTGGTTACGGCAGGGCGGCTGGGTCAAATAGGTGAAGAGGATTAAGAATACATTTACCAGGGACGCCTGGGTGGCTCAGTTGGTTAAGCAACTGCCTTTGGCTTAGGTCATGATCCCAGAGACCAGGGATCGAGTCCCACATGGGGCTCCCTGCTCGGCAGGAAGCCTGCTTCTCCCTCTCTCTCTCCCCTTGCTTGTGTTCCCTCTCTGGCTATGTTTCTCTCTGTCAAATAAATAAAATCTTAAAAAAAAAAATACATTTACCATGATGAGCCTTGAATAATATATAGAACTGTTGACTCACTATATTGTACAACTGAAACTAATATAATATTATGTTAAGTATATACTAGAATAAAAAAATTTAAAAATCCTGTTCCTAAAATTCAAGCAAAGACTATTTTGTTGCCTTTTCCACGGTGTCATAGATAAACTATATTTTCTAAGAACAGTGACCACGAAATGAGGGGAGAAACATTTGTCAGTCAAAAGACCTGCTCTCCAGGTCCAGTTCTGTAACTAACAAGCTAAGGGCACTAGTTCTAGTTCTTTCTCTCCATATCTTAACTGCTTAAACTTTAAACTACATAGTTGAACTGGAAAACCCATAAGGTCCCTTCAGGCTTTACATGAATTTATTTAGTTTTTCATTTACTCACAGCCTGACTGTCAAATCATTATGGTTAATAAAACAGAAAATTAGGACCAAATGGCGAAAGGAAAATGAAAATATGCTAACAATAAGGATTAATATAACTGCCAATTACATTTTATATTTGATTTGAGCAATTAGAGAAAAATCACAAATGTAAGCTTCACAACTTTTCATTTTTAGAGAGAAACTTTCCCTTTTTTTGAGGTACAACCTTCTGTTGTTATAATTCCTGCCATAATTGAGACGATAAGCCATGACCTTTAGTTCACAAGATCATCTGCAAGCAAGAAACCTCTCTACATAGTCTCTGTATTTAGGTAAGGATTAAACATGTGAAGAGCACTGTTTTTCATAAGTAATGTAATGTCACCATGACATGACTGGGTACCACACAACTGAGGGAATCAGAACACAGAGCCATTAAATAGTATTTCAGAGGCCAGCCACCCAGTCACAAAGAGCAGAGAGGGTAAACACCCTAGAGTTCCTGACCTGAGAGCAGAGGCTGCTTTTAGATAACAGAGGCTGGGCAGCGGAAGGCAGGAGAAGCTGCCACGCAGTGGTGCCTCGGGGTCTCCCAAGGTGTGTGAAGGTCCCTTTCACTCTTTCCCAAGCTGTGGCCTTAGATCAGTCTGAATCTGAAGAAGAAAGTATGACGGTCACTTCCTGTTCTGCGCAGAAAGCTGTTCCAGTGATGCACCCACACGGCGGAAGGATCAGCTCCGCGGAAGGATCAGCACGTCCGCAAGATGGCACTGGGTTTGGTAGAGGCTCTGGTTGGAAACAGTGTAGACTAGGGGCTGAGGAAACATCTGGCTCCAGCGGAGGCATCATGGTCCCCCACAAACCTCAGACAAAATGCAGGCCTGTCATCCTGTTGCCCTGAGGAGGTGCCTCCAAGGATGAGGTCACCAAACCAGTGCCTACAAAGAACTATTAACAGTCAATTTTGACAGCAATTTATAAGAACAGTTCCCTCATTTGCTGGTCTCAGAGAAAAGCCCGGAGGCTCCTCAGAGAATCAGTACTCCTTGGTCTTTCCGCTTGTCTTAGTGGGGCGGAAGTGTCTAAAAAAGTATGATGGGGAAAAAAAAAAGTATGATGGAACATAGCTTCCAGAGAAAACATGGTATTCAGACACACTACCCTGAAGAATACTTTTTTTTGAAAGCCAAAATATGGGGCGCCTGGGTGGCTCAGTTGGTTAAACGACTGCCTTCGGCTCAGGTCATGATCCCGGAGACCTGGGATTGAGCCCCACATCGGGCTCTCTGCTCGGCGAGAGGCCTGCTTCTCCCTCTCTCACTCCCCCTGCTTGTGTTCCCCCTCTGGCTGTGTTTCTCTCTGTCAAATAAATAAAATCTTAAAAAAAAAAAAAAAGCCAAAATACCTTGCCTATCAATGTTTCCCTTGCCCCACCCAACTTTTATCTTCCATTAACCAGCAGGAACAATATTTCTAATAAGCATCCAAAAATCATCAATTATTTATACAGTATCTGTATAGAGTCTTAGAAACAAAAGGAACCTTAAGAAAAACGTGTGGCCACTAGAATAGCAAAAACAATTATGCCACAGCTAGTCCGTGGAAACGCGGGGAAAATGAATCAGGCATCCCGGCTCCTAAACTGGGGCTTTTTCCTTTTATTTGATTTTTTTCAACAAACATTTATACTGTGCCTATGAAGGCAAAAGGAAGCACACACAACCATACTCTGACTCCAGAAACTTCTGTCTCAGAAGTGACACACATCCTTTCTGCCCATATATCATTAGACAAAACAAGTCACTGGCCATGAAAAATTTCCTTCCATGGGATGGATTATCCTTCTATGGAAAAATCATCAAGTGTTTGTGAACAGTAAAACAGTCTTCCACAAGAACCCAGGATGAGCCTTGGCTTCACCCAAACTAATTAAGGAGTTAGGAACCTGGAAAATAAAGAGTCCTATAAAAGGGAGGCAACCATAACCTCTTACCCTTCAACACAAACTACAAGACACTCTGAAGATACACACACCAGTGACATACACCAGGCAAAAGAGCTCTCCGGAAGCTCTTGGGGAAAAAAAATGCTCTTTCCATCCTGACAAATTCAAGAACATATATACATAAGCCCCTGAAACATGACCTGAAAGTTTTCATGTACACACATATTCTGCCAGATGAGTGTAAGCCTGTGAGGATGAGACACATCACCATGATGCTATCTGCTCTTGCTCTTCTCCAATGTTCTAGATGCTAAAGCTAAAATGATCTTTGAAAAATAGGAAACCGGTTGTCCTTGCCCAACCCTTCTTCAACTTTCTATGGTTTGAAACACATCAATGGCTTCCCACTGCTTTCACTCTAAAGATTACAGTTCTAACAGTTCCATACTCTGCTCCAGGCACAGTGGTCTTCTTTTCATTCTTAGGGATAACCCATAGGCAATGTTTCTCAACCCTGGGAGATTGTGCCTCCAGGGAACATTTGGCAACATCTGTAGTCCTTTTGGGTTGTTACAAGAGAGTGGGATGCAACTTGCATCCAGTGACTAGCCAGAGATGCTCCTAAACACCTAACAACATGCCAGACAACTCCTACAACAAAAACAAAATTATCCATCCCTAAATACCAATAGTGCTGACATGAGAAAGCCTGCTCTAAGGTATCTATTCCACAATTTCCCAAGATTCCCAGAACTCTGCTCTAGTTGCCCAAAGTGGTAATACACCATTTACTGGATTTACTGACTTTGATAACATACCATTTACTGGCTTCCTTCCCTTCCCTGTCTCACTTCCTCATTTCCCTACTGGGGTTTCCTGACATCATCTCCCAAATAAACCACTTGCCTTCAAATCCTTGTTTCAGAGTCGGCTTCTGGTCAAACCCAAACCATAAAATATCCATCAAGCCTTGTATTTCTCAACAACCAGTCTCCCCTACTCTTCAGCTATGTAATAAAGCCATAGAGTTGGCCAAGAAAACTGGGAAGGAAGCAGATGACCCTAGCTTCTGAAAATGGCAGCAGCTGGGCTGAAAGTTTTGAGAAAAGACTATGCCACATGACAAAGGGTCTGGTTTGGGGAAAGAAGTTCCTCCCACTCATACCTTCAGAGAGTCAGTTTGGATAGTTATGGGACCCAACATGATGGAAAGGAGAAAGAACATAGGAGACCTTGTCTAAATCTTGCCTTTATTATTGCAATAAATATCTGGATCTCTCCCCTAACAGAGTCCCTTATTGTCTTATACTCAGTTTCCCCATCTTAAAAGGGCTTTACTGGGTTGGATGATCACTAAGGATTTTTCAAGCCCCAGCATTCTACAACTGTAGGAAACTATCTCATATTCCATGTCCCTTCCACCAGAACTCAAGAATTCGCTGCTCTATTTGGAAGCTTCTTCCCCTCCAGCCAAAACATGGCCCTCTCAGAGCAGCACTCCATGTTGCAGGCCTCATGTATCCAGATTCGTGCAGTTCAGACCACCTCTTAAAAACTGGCACGGCTCCAAGCCTCATTTCCTTGAGGCAGAACAAGGCACAAAAAAGACTGCTCACTTTCTCAAGGTCGCAAATTTGTAAAAATTCACTTTAGACACTTGAACAACTGGACAACTACACCCAAGCGTCCACTGGTTATATACTGAGTGTGAAGTTTCAAGTGCAAATGGGGGAAAATTAAAACTCCTTTTTCCCAATTAACAAAAATAGGGAATGGAATGTTCTGATTGAGAATAACCAAACATATGCTATATAAATGATCAATTTTTGAATAATTAGAAAACAAAAACCCATATACTTTTTTTTTATTGTTACTAAAAAATTTTTTTTCCAGTGTTCCGAGATTCATTCCCCATTCCCCACACCCAGTGCTCCATGCTTTAGGTGTCCCCAGTACCCACCACCAGGCTCTCCCATCCCTCCACCCCCATCCCTCCAAGTCCCTCAGTTTGTTTCTGTGTTCAAAGTCTGTTGTTTCGTTTCCCTCCCTGGATTACCCTAGTTCCCATTTACTTTCCTTCTCCCACTGTCCTCCAGGTTACCCCTCAGGCACCACAAGTAAGTGAAATCATGTGATACTTGACTTTCTCTATTTGGCATATTTCACTCAGCATAATCTCTTCCAGTCCAGTCCATGTTGCTACAAAAGTTGGATATTCATCCTTTCTGATGGAGGCATAGTATTCCATTGTATAGATGGACCATATCTTCTTTATCCATTCATCTGTTGATGGGCACCTTGGCTCTTTCCACAGTTTGGCGATTGTGGCCATTGCTGCGATGAACACTGGGGTACATATGGCCCTTCTTTTCACTACATCTGTATCTTTGGGGTAAATGCCCAGTAGTGCAATTGCAGGGTCATAGGGTAGCTCTATCTTTAATTTTTTAAGAAATCTCCACACTGTTTTCCAAAGCGGCTGCACCAGTTCACATTCCCACCAACAGTGTAAGAGGGTTCCCCTTTCTCCGCAGCCTCTCCAACACTTGTTGTTTTCTGTCTTGTTAATTTTGGCCATTCTGACTGGTGTAAGTTGGTATCTCAGTGTGGTTTTGATTTCAATTTCCCTGATAGCTAGTGACACTGAACATTTTTTCATGTGTCTGTTAGCCATTTGTATATCTTCTACAGAGAAGTGCCTCTTCATGTCTCTTGCCCATTTTTTGATGTGTTCATCTTCTTTTTGGGTGTTGAGTTTGAGTAGTTCTTTATAGATCTTGGATACCAGCCCTTTGTCTCTAGTGTCATTTGCAAATATTTCTCCCATTCTGTGGGTTGCCTCTCTGTTTTGTTGACTGTTTCCTTTGCTGTACAGAAGCTCTGTATTTTGTTGAAGTCCCAAAAGTTCATTTTCGCTTTTGTCTCCTTTGCCTTTGGAGACGTGTCTTAAAAGAAGTTGCTGTGGTCGATGTCAAAGAGGTTACTGCCTATGTTCTCTTCCAGGATTTTGATGGATTCCTGCCTCATGTTGAGGTCTTTCATCCATTTTGAGTTTGCCTTTGTGTGTG